>OZ026809.1:13217520-13495719 GCA_964023185.1 Macaria liturata | reverse complement strand
TGAAGATCGAAGACCTGGCGCACGTGTTCAAGGCGTCCCCCGCGCTGCTCCGCGGGGAGGAGGCGAGCTCGCTGGGGCTGTCGCTGCTCAACAAGTTCGAGCTGGCGCTGTGCTGGGACGCGCGCGTGCTGCTCGTGCCCGCGCTGCTGCCGCGCCACGAGCCCGCCGCGCCGCAGGTGACTCTATTACCTGTACCTGTATACAAGACTTACCAGATTCCTAGCATCCAATATCCCCGGGATTTTTGTATGAATGACGCCATCAATCGATATTTCACGGAACTAACTAACAACTATATACTGCAACTGCATGTCCACGCGTATTTTATATATTACGCCATTTATCGTAAGCCCAGTGGAACTAACTAGCAACTATCTGCTCTAACTCTATGTCCCCGGGGTTATTATAAATTATGCCGTCTATATAAATATTCTACAGAACCAACCAACAACTGTGACCTTCAATTGTTTGTCCACTACACTTTTGTAAATGTCGCCATCTATCGGTAGCTCAGTGTAACTAACTAGCAACTCCCCTCCAGCTGTCTATCCGCGGGCGGCAGGCGGCGGGGTGGGGCGGCACGCCGCGCCGCGCCTGGCCCGGGGCGAGTGCGCCGCAGCTGACCACGCTGCCCGACGCCAGGGGCACCGACTCACCTACGCTTATCAGTGAGTATTTTGTACATATAAAAGAAAAAGACAATATTCATGTTTAAAATGCCAAATTATATTTTTTGTAATCTGATACAATGTTTAGGTGTTTATATTTGAAGAATGCGAAACCGAAACTTCCGAAACCGTACTGTTTATTTGGTTGACATTTGATTTTAATAACTCTTTGTTTATTTATATTTCTTGACTTGCTTACTATATAATAATTATATTTTCAATTCATCAATATTTTGGTATTAAGTGTTGTACCTATTTTAAGTTAATGTTGATGTGTTGAATTGTGTATGGACTAAAGATCTGAAATAAATGACATTTATTTTATTTATTTATTTATCGTACCAACCGTTAAACTCAACCAAAACAAAGAAGCTAGCGAAAAAATCTTAGATGGTCAAAAATCTTTGCACCGCGATGCAGAAAATCGCCGTTTGCGTTAGGGCGCCATCTAGTAGCTTCCGCTGAAACTATTTTCTTAAGTTGCTTAAGCGCATAGAACAATATTCATGTATCGTATTTTATTCTTTATCTTATATGACCACCCCCAGACGAGCACGCCGGCTCGGTGGTGGTGGAGGCTCGGTCGGGCGGCGCCCCGCTGCGGCGGCTGCTGCTGCTGACGTACGTACCGGGCGGGTTCTGGGCGCGCCTCTGCACGCGCCTGCTCGCCGACGCCACGCTCGCGCGCGCGCCCGCGCAGCTCTACACTGCCTCGCACGAGGTACGAAATTATACCACTATTTTTTTTATTACATTGTAGGTTACAGCATGTATGGCTCAGCGGTTCCAGTGTCTGCTTTTCGTCCAGGTGCACCCCGATTCGAATTCGGCTCTACACCAATGACTTGTAATTTCAAGTGATGTGTGGATTTGCACTCGCTTAGCGGTGAAGGAAAACATCGTGAGAAAACCGATTTATTTGAGGACCACAATATCCGAGGACACCTGTTTTCCGTGGAAGGACCTGGGCGCCCACCACGATGTATGCGCTCAAGAGAATTACCCTAACGAATTAATTCTGCCGGGGGAGTCATGACCCTCAGACATGAGGAAATACGACTCACACACTCACACACACACACATCTATTATTCTAAGCGTTCAAAGTCTATGAGTTCGTAGACATTGGAGGTCTCACTCACTTCCTTACAATCCACAGTTGGAGTCAGACGACTCCATAGCCCGCGCCCTGGACCTGTCGTGGGGCTGGAAGCTGTGGTCGCAGGGTGTGAAGCTGGTGTCGGGCGCGCTCACCCTGCTCTCTCTCCGGGAGCTGCCGCCCAAGTACGACCCGCTGCTGGGGGCCGCCACTCCCACCGACGAGGACCGGGAGGGGTATATCAGGTGACGAGGGGTTATTTAACATAACATTCATTACAAGTGACATCAACTCTAACCTTGACTCCGACTTTGACCTTGATTTTGACATTGTCTCTGACCTTTGACTTTGACCTTGACACTGACTATAATACACTAATGAGCAATACTACGATTGGAAGGGACTGAAATACAACTGCTAGAATATCGCCTTCATTTTACGGTAACAATCTCAAAACAACATAATGTAACCGAATAAGTTACGAGTATTACACACCCTATTTTGAGGTAAAAATTTAACCTTGCCTTTGAAAAAATAATAATTGTTTTTTCCTGCCAGCAAGCTGCGAGTCCGGCAAGAAGGCTCGTGGTGTGAGCTGGACGTGCAGTCCTCCGCCTGCATCGAGATCCTGCTGCCCGCGCAGGTGGCCGTCGCACGCAGAGACGATGGCCTGCCGCTCGCCGGCTACCAGGTGAGCCCGCTAGGTGGCGCTGTTATACGATAACTGTCTCATTGTGTGAAAAACATTATACAATAATGATAAATTTGAGTAGTATTAGAAAAATATTACATGTTCAATTTGGTTGTGGATCATTTTAGCGGGTTTCTCACTAGATGTCGCTTTTATCAAATATTCTAAGGATTTTATTAATTGGATTGTTATTTATTTTCACAAAGTTTACAGCATGGTGCCGATATAAAACTTAAATATTTTGTTTTACCAAGGTTTCCAATAGATGGCGCTGGCTCAAAAAACCATAAATATTTCAATTAGTTTATTTTTGTTTTTTTTTCATCTATATTGAACCTTTGTTAACCATGTGTCCCCTGTGTGCGGCAGAGTATCTCTGTGGAGCCGAGCCCGCAGGTGCTGGCGCGCGTGCTGGCGCTGGTGGCGGACCACGTCGACCTGCTGCTGGAGGACTGGTACCCCTCGCTAGGTACAATATTCCTTTAGTTTTTATACGGATTTATGTATATTAAATATAAAAACAAGGGAAGAAAAACTAAACATACTACTTCTAATTACTACAAAAAAGGAGCACTTAAAAAATCTTTAGAAAAGCCTAAAGACAATCTAAGTGCTCCAGCCCACTACCAGAGGGCAGCGTGCCCAGCATACTGGCCGCATTACCTCGCTGGATGGCAATGCTGATACGTTGAGCCAGAAAAATGCCAGCATTTTGGTCATGCGTCGCGTCAACCAAGCGTATATTAATATAGGAGTGAAAAAATTAGGGGTCTGCGAAATTTTCGCCATGTAATTTTAAAAAATGTTGTATCAAACTGTTGTCTCTTGTACTTAGCATACTCCCAAAAGTCGTAGAATAAATGTGTTTGGTATTGTTTTATTGAATCTGGTCACAGTCCTGATAATTTACACTCATTTTCTAATTAAAGTGTCATATAGTATGTATAGTCCGGTCACCCATCACGTTCCTGTCCCGCAGGCACCCGCTTCGTGCACACGTCGGAGGGGCGCTGCCTCATCACGCGCGTGGTGCCGTGCCCCGGCTGCCTGCGCGACCAGGAGGAGCGCCGCGACCATCACGACATGATGCAGGTGCGTACTACTTATTGAGGTCTACGTGATCAACAAAGTCACAACTTCTGTTGGTTGCATGATTATAACAAAGTTCTTCCTGTCCTTTTTTTTACATGGGATAGGTTTACGTTTGACTAAATCCTGCCTGATGTTAAGCATTGCTGCAGCCTAGGGTGTAACACGCTTACCTAGAAGATACCTATTAACTCTAGATTTGAAAACCCCTGGATTGTAGTTCGCAGGAAACACAGCTTCTGGTAAAGTGCTACTATTTTCTACAAATTTTATAGTCCATTATCTTTACTTAAAACGGTTCTCATAAGTATTCTTATGCCCGATTACTAGAAGAAAGATCAGTATAATAATCTAGCAAATCAATTACTACGTGCTATCATTGGCTGAAAATTTGATGTAAACCATCGAAAGCGTGTAGAAATTAATTGTTTTGCAGATCTACATTGATCATCGTTCTTAAAACCCGTGCGTTTAAACTTTATATAGATTGCTGTGGCTATCCCACCATTATTGTTCTGAATTAAGTTAGGTATTGAGATATGTTAGTTCCTGGATTAACATATCCTGGATCAAAGGGGGTAACATACAATGCTAGTCGTATTATATGTATATTTTTTACCTTTCTAGCAAGCACTAGGGCGCCTAGAATTAGGGGCAGACCCCCCCGCGCCCCGCGCGCGACCCTCGCAGGACTCCCGCGCCTCGGATGGAGACAGCGGAGTAGGCGCCGAATCCAATGGTGAGATCCTTTAAAAAAATGGTTTTGCCACCATCTTAGAAATCAATAATAAAGCAACCAATCTATAACCAAAGCAGAGAAAAAATGACCACGTAACGGAAACGAGATAAAAAAAAAAAAAAGCTGTCTAAAGCTTTTGATCTTGTGAACTATAGTGTGCTGTGGCGTAAACTGGACGAGGATACAGATCTTCCAGCGGAGGTTATTATGCTCCTTAAACACTGGTATGAGAGTCAGGACAATGTGGTGAAGTGGGCGGATGCGATATCTGATCCGTATAGGCTGAAATGCGGCGTTAGGCAGGGTGGGCTTAGTTCCCCAAAGCTTTTCAGCCTCTACGTTGATCGTCTGATTGAGGAACTCAGTAGCGCCGGGATCGGGTGCTCGGTCGACGGGAAAATAATAAACAATATCAGTTATGCCGATGACATGGTGCTGCTGAGCCCTTCAATTAGTGCCCTGCGGACCTTGCTTGGTATTTGCGAGCGATATGCAGCTGCCCATGGCCTCAGGTACAATGCCAATAAGAGCGAGTTGATGGTCTTCAAGGCGGGAACAAAAAGTTACCCGTGTGTGCCCGAGGTGAAACTAGCAGGTATTCCGCTCAAGTTGGTAACACAGTTCAAGTACCTGGGCCATTGGGTCACTGAGTCTCTGCGAGACGATATAGATATTGAAAGGGAGCGTAGGGCGCTCGCTGTCCGGAGTAATATGTTGATCCGTAGGTTTGCGAAGTGCTCGAAGCCAGTAAAGCTGACTTTGTTCAGGGCTTATTGTCAATCGTTCTATACTTGCACATTATGGACTAACTTTACTCGAAGGGCAGAGAGTGCCTTACGCGTTCAATATAATAATGCTTTTAGGATGCTGTTGGGGTTGCCACGCCATTGCAGTGCATCAGGTATGTTCGCAAATGCGCACGTAGATGGTTTTCATGCCATCATGAGAAAGCGGGTAGCATCCTTGATGCGGCGGGTGCGGGGCAGTTCCAACAGTTACCTACAGGTATTAGCGAATAGAATTGATGGACCTCTTCAGTGTCAAATAAATAAACTGCATGTGCTTCCGTTGCGGCGATGTGCCAAATAGTTGTTAAAATGTTTTGATTGTAATTTTGTGTGCGTAATTTTAAATATAATGTGTTTTGTTTCCAATTTTTGTTGTGATTGTAATTTTGTGTGTGTAAATTAGATAAATTAATTCTTTTGACATTTATAAGATTTTGGACATTTGTATTAGTATGTGTATAATAATTTAGTTATGTATGGATTCTGTCTGAAATAAACGCTTTTATTATTATTATTATTATAAAAAACGAAAAATACGTAAACGAAGACGGAATAAATTAAATGAAAACTTAAAATCGCTGAAAGTGAAGTTAATTAAGAATCGAGTTGGTCACGCTTTCGTCCAATATGGCCGCTGATGGGTCTATGAAGCAGGTATTATACTTCTGGGATAGGGATCTGGGATTGCTAAGATGTTATAGGATTTCGTCGTGGAAAGATCTGGGCACCCACCACCACGTGCTTGCCCAAGAGAACACTCCCAATTAACTAATTTTGCGGGAAGTCGTGACTCTCAGTAATGAGAAATACGACTTGAAGAGAGAGATAGAATCCCGTAGCTGTCTGTTTGGTGGTACAGCCGTCAATCGTCATGTATTGAAGAATTTGAATGTTTGTTTCAGTGTAATGTTTCTGCTCAAGAGAACTCCTCAAACGAATTAATTCAATGGGGGAGT
The DNA here is from genome assembly GCA_964023185.1 of Macaria liturata. Lineage (NCBI taxonomy): Eukaryota > Metazoa > Arthropoda > Insecta > Lepidoptera > Geometridae > Macaria > Macaria liturata. Next base: position 13,489,690 of record OZ026809.1, on the reverse strand, counting down.
CACGATGACTCACTTAATCATGAGGAAATAGAAATTAGAAATAGAAATACATTTATTGAGACAGATTTAGCAAATATACACACACACATTATATACAATAAATAAATAAATAAATCTGCCCCAACACAGCCCCAACTCAGCATAATGCTGATTACTGGCTAAATACGACTCATTGAGAGAAAAAGAGTAATGTTTAATTAGATATGTTCTTTCTTATACAGCGTCATCTCGGCTAGGCTCGGTAGAGGGTGTGGCGGTGTGCGGCGCGGTGGCGCACGCGTGGACCGTGGAGCAGTGCATCCTGGCCGCGTGCACGGGCGGCGCGCTGCACTGCCACCACCACGCCGTGCAGCTGCGGCACGTGGCGCCGGACACCGTGAGTACTGAGCACTGGTAACAGGTGGCGCTAGTAACGGACGATTCTGAATCACGCGAACGAGTTCCGCTCGAGAAGTTATGACTGAAATGTTTACAAGAGCATTTTAGGTCAAAAACTGGTCAAGTCTTGGATAGTTAGAATTTAAAGCACCGCGACCATCATTTGATCACCACTTCTGTGAAAAACGTTACAAGAGCCTAGTTTGTAGACACGCTTGCTTAAAAATTATTTCGAGTCGAATTATGACAATAGTAGGTAGTTTTGACTCTAAATGCAATTAAAGAAAGATTCTACACTTCCGCTTTCAAGGCTTAAGTTTTGTGTTTTCTTGTATGTCTGTATTTACTATCCAACCCCGCAGCTCCTCCTAGACGTAGACGAAGACAAGCGCGCACGCTGGGAGCACATCACTCGCACGTCCATCGCGGGGCGCGGCGCCTTCGGGACTGTGCTGGCGGCCACGTGGCGGCGCGGGGGAGGGGGCGGGGCGGAGCCCCTGCCCGTGGCCTTGAAGGCGCTGCAGCCCGTGCCGCCGCCGCCCGGGAGCGATATACAGGCGCAACATACTTATAAGGTCAATGTTAGCTGATTAACTTGACATTTTATTTACTTACATATGACAATTCTCTAAAAGTTCTCTCGTCTAAAAGTAACCTTTAAGACATTTCTTGTGGTTTTAGCGATAAGGTTGCTACTTGTGACACTGCATAAGTTTTCCATTGTTTTGTATAATAAGTGTTTACCTTTCTCACCGAAAAAACATCTGAGCTATTCTGAATAATCGATGATTGCTACGAAACATCTAAGAAAGCGAAATATTGATGTCATCTATTTAATTGACAACTTCGTCGCCGCGATGCAGAGTCCTACCACTACCAAACACCGCCATCTAGTGACAACTGCCTTGTACTGCAGGCAGCGCTGTCCCGCTGGGAGCGCGAGCCGACGGCGGGCGCGTGTCGCGCGTACTGCGGCCTGCGCCAGGAGCTGTCGATCCTGTCGCGCGTGCAGCACGCGCACGTCGTGCCACTGCTGGCCGTGTGCTGCGCGCCGCTATCGCTGCTGCTGCCGCTGGCGCCTATGGTGAGTCTAATATATACTATTAAAAACTCTACCTATAGTTTTACAATTGCTATCCCCTGGTTTAATGCCTGACATTCCTGAAAAAAGATCTTATGACAGCGAAATAATTAAGTTTAAAGCTGGCTAACATGCCTACGTTTTGATCGTATTAGCAAGTGTTTTTTTTTTAAATACCATGCATTAATCTTTACCAAAATTTGATATTTACAACAAAAAATACATTACTTCCCAACGTTTTATTAAAATGTGAATTAGAAAGTAGTACCTAAAATCTCTTTCCACTTTGTTTTGTAAACTGTGAATAGCGCCATCTACCACATTCTCTACACACCTCAGGGCTCCCTGGATGCCGTGATCCGTCAGTACCGCGGGTCGGGCGCGCGCGTGTCTCCGCGTTGCGCGCGCGCCGTCCTGCTGCAGGTGGCGCGCGCGCTCGAGCACCTGCACACCGCCAGGATCGTGTACAGGGACTTGAAGGTGGGTACACTACTTATATATTGTATTAGTGGGTGCTCGCGGCTTCGCTCGCATTAAGAAGTAAAACTTGCATCCCCTATTTCACCCCTTTAAAAGTGGAATTTCCAAAAATCCTTTCTTAGCGGATGCCTACGTCATAACATCTACCTTCATTCCAAATTTCAGCCCAATCCGTCCAGTGGTTGGGGCTGTGCGTTGATAGATCACTATATCAGTTAGTCAGTCAGTCACCTTTGAGTTTAATATATTCAGATACTTGCATATGTACAATTTACAAAAAAAAATATGTGCTCCGAGATGTTGCGGGCATCAGTTTTTTTTTAAATTAAATGTTATTTTATCTGTCCACAGTGTGAGAACGTGCTAGTGTGGCGCATGCCGGCGCCACTGTCGCAGCCGCCTGCGCACGCGCCACTCGACGTGCACGTCAAGCTGGCTGACTATGGTTAGTATATCTGTACTTATAAACTAACTAGCTGTGCCTGCGACTTCGTCCGCGTGGAATAGTTATTATTTATTTTTGCAAACAAACTCTTCAGCTTTATTAGTACCTATAGATATTAATTTCTGTTATATTCTATCATATCTCTTCATATAATGTATCGGTCTTCAAGTCGAGAGTAAATCGGTTTCTTCTAGGCAAGCGCGTTAGATCGTAGATAACAAAACAACGTTGCTTAACATCAGGCGAGTTGTAGTCAAGCGTGAGCCTATCTTGTTTAAAAATATAAAAAAAAATATCTTTCATTCCATTTATTTCCTTTCCATTTTTTTCTGCAAAGTAAAACGTTTTGGCATTAGTAAAACTATAAATTTTTTAGTATGATGTCTCCGCCGTGATCTGTATAAAGAGCGGTGAAAATGATATCACCATTTTCGCACAATGTTGCTTCTCCATTAGTGAAAAAAAGTAAGCATGATTTTCGCCGCCCTTTACAAAAGTACCCACGTTTAATAAACCAGGTTATAAAACAAACTCTCTTGAGTCGTATTTTCTCATGACTGGGGGTCGTGACTCCCCCGCAGAATTCATTCGTTAGGGGAGTTTTCTTGTGCAGATACATTGTGGTGGGCGCCCAGGTTCTTCCACGGAAGACACATGTCCTCGGATATTGTGGTCCTTCAAACATTTCGGTTTCCTAACGATGTTTCCCTTCACCGTTAATCTTGGAAATACAAGTCATTGGTGTATGGCCGGATTTGAACCAGGGTGCGCCTGGATGAAAAGCAGATCACTGGATCGTTGAGCCAAACTCGCTTATCAATATAAAAAACTAATTACTGGTGCTCAATTGCTAGACGTTCATGTATAAAAAGAAAAGTCTTTGTAACCTTGTTCTTACCCTCCCAGGTATCTCCCGGCTGGCACCCCCGGCCGGCACGAAGGGGTTCGGCGGCACGGAGGGCTTCATGGCGCCAGAGATCATGCGCTACAACGGGGAGGAGGAGTACAACGAGAAGGTACGGATAAGTATACAATACTGGAAAAATATATAGAGTTTTTCCGCTGCGACTGCTCAATAACCGACGTCAAACAACAAACTTGATAGTTTTTATGTGTGTTCCTCCATATACCTCTATATACATACATATACCACCGCCACACCTCTCCTCCTAACCAAAGTGGCCTCCGTGGATCTCAAGATCTTACCAACACCGCACCTTGTGTCTTCAAGTTTTGTTCTCCTTCGGCAAGATATTCTCGTCGACACGTGTTTCGCCGTTCCAAGAGGCATCCTTAGGACGTGTCACGTCAATGGATTTCCGCAAAGTAACGCCTGATTCAATATCTTATCAATCCATTTGTTCACTTAGGTAAAATAAAAACTAAACATAGCACATAACATACACTTATGAATGTCAAAAATCTCAAAATAATAAGTGTTATCAGAGGCAAACTATAAAAATACTTCTTAATACAAAGTCAAATTCAATAAATAATAAATTAAAAATTTACTTCCTAATCATAATAAAAAAATAGGTACTACAAATGTATCAATTTGTTATCTAAATGACACAAAAAAAGTTCTAAAAACCGTGCGTTACTAGGGGCGCCCTATTCCATCTAGGGCGCTTCCGTGGGTCGGATGACAGGTTAAATTGTAGGTCCCGGCTGTTTGTCTAGTACGGCAGTCGTTAGGCCATATCAGAAGCTCTTAGGGCGGCTTCATAAACCCTCGACACCTGAGTTGGCCACTCTCATTCGAAAAGATATGGAAAAAACCTGATTTTGACTGAATATTTGAGATGTGGTTTGTTTGTGTATGTTATGCAATTAGGCAGCCAATTGTGAAGTGCTTGTGTATTATTTATGTAGGTCATGTTTCAGTGATTTAAAATTTTGAAAAAATCGCTTGAAGAAAAAAACGCCTACATTAAAAAAGTGAGCAAGCTGACAGAAAAGTTACTTCACTTAGTTTGTTTATTTGAGCTAAATTTTAACTTGTTAACGTAGACTACTATTTTTTACCGAAATCTCTGGTTTTTTTTAGCTAATTTTTTACTATTGATGTAATTAAATAAGTGCCCTGTTCCTAGGTGGACTGCTTCTCGTTCGGCATGCTGATGTACGAGGTGGTGTCGGGGCGCGCGCCCTTCGAGGGCCACGAGGCGGTCAAGGAGGCCATCTTGGAGGGCGGCCGGCCCTCGCTCTCGCCGCGGGTGAGCGGTTACTTTATCTACTTAATACTTAAACTACAGGAAGGAGAGGAAGGTCGCAGTAACCAGCGACTGACATTGGGCTCCACCAGACAATGGAATATAAGGAGATGCATTTAATGGAGTGCACACTTTACAACAACAATTTCACAGACCACATCTGCTTATAGTAATACTGATTGTAGATAGAAAAGAATAAAAAAATAGAATACTTATACTACAGAATGAAAGACGTTTAGACATCAGAATAATGAGAAAAATGCTGCATTTAATGCGCGTACTTTTAGCAATAATAATAGCTTTTGTTCCATCAAAATGGGGCTAGGATTACCTGAGCTAAAGCGTAATTTTTTACCGATTTTTTAAATTTGTGTTTCTTCGCGCGTTTTGCGATATCGGGATATCACAAACGCGTTGCTCATTGAATACAATTTGAGTATGTTGATTAGGTTTTTAAACGCATGTGCCAAATTTTGTGAGCGGATGTATGTTCCTACGTTTGTGTCTTTGAATAATTGAAAAACTGAAAAATGGCAGAATATACTCATACGCGGATGATACAGCTCTTATATTTGAGGCCAATACCTGGCACGAAGCTCAGGCACACGCTGAACAAGGTCTTAAAAAGGTATCAGGATGGCTACGTAGTAATCTACTGACCTTAAACATTGAAAAAACTAAATTTATCCAATTTACAAATTCACGGCGCAGGATCCCAAAAATAGATTTAGCAATACACGGGCAATGTTCTAATGAAAATTGTGACTGCCCAAAACTTGAAGCTGTTGACTTTGTTAAGTATTTGGGTGTCATTATTGACAAAAACATATCCTGGAAACCGCACATAAATGCCTTAAGTAAAAGAGTTCGTAAATTAATATACGTCTTCAAGCATTTACGAGAAGTAGCGGATAGAAAACTCCTGTTAGAAGTATATCATTCTCTATGTAGGTCAATCTTAACTTATTGTAATACAGCTTGGGGGGGATCATGCAAAACTCAGTTCCTTACACTTGAACGAGCTCAACGAGCAGTGCTTAAGGTTGCCACCTACAAACACTTTAGATTTGACACGACAGAACTTTATAAAGATTGTAGTGTACTGACAGTCCGACAGCTATTCATCAAAAATATTATTATGATGCAGCACAGGTCACTGACATATACTAAAAGCAACGGCAATCACAGAAGACATGACATACATTTCCCTATACCTAAACATAATACTGCTCTGTTTGAGCATCATCAATCTTTCTTGGGTCCTTATCTTTACAATAAGGCTTGTAGTATAATAAATAAAATGAATAGTTTAAATAATAGAGATTTACAGTTAGCATTAGACAAATGGCTAAATTCTCTTGACTATGACAACACTGAAAAACTCTTAATTGTTTTAAAATGAAATACATTGTAACGCTTTGGAAGTGAGAGGGTGGATATAAGAGCGTTATCCGTGAGGTTTGGCTACCTAAGTCTATCTAGAGGGTATTAGGTAGTCAATAAATAAAAGGTTAGACTATTGTTACTAATAATTTATGTATATTTAAATAGGTATTCAAAAGGTGGTAGTCTCACTTTACAATTTTGATTAGGTTTCTTATTTACTTTTAATTTACAGGTAGTTTAAACAATGATTAGATCTATAGATATATGGGCGCCAGCCTTAGCTCAAGGCGATAGAGAATGAGTACTCTTTAAATTACACAATTGTCCTCAGGGTCGAGGAGAAATGCCTACACCAGGGTATCTAGTTGCAACCAGTATGCGTTTTAGTCAGTCAACAACACAATAAAAGTATAAAGGCACCAGGCATTATATATGCCTGGTGTTACCGGCTTAGTGATGGGGACGGAGTCAGGGCGGAGACACCCGCCATAGAGGGCTGGAAGAAGCTGCAAGTTCTCCCAACACGGTTGGTGACCTCCGGCACCCCGCGCCCAAAGCACGATGTAGAAATGTGAAGTAGGTGTGTGTTGTGAAGTAAGTAGGATTTTGTGCGGCCTAGGCTAGCAGCCTTAGACCGGGTAGATGAGTTGTAGAAGGGAGTATTCTTGCGAGAAACTTAAAAAACCCCAGAATCTGGGGTTTTTCCTCTCACAGATCAGCGGCTGCGTGCTAGGATGAGGTCCGCAGGCCTCATCGACCAGCACTACCTCCAGCAGACAGCAAATATAGCAAACAGCCAACAACGAGGGAGTTCTTATGTACGGAGCGTGGCGAGTTGACCGAACTGCTTCTGCCGGGGTCTAGGGATCGAGAGCCTTAGACCCCGCTTACATTTTTCTTGCCGTGCGCGTTTCTATCTGTCGAGTCACCTTTCACGTCTCTCTGACAGGTTAGAAAATAATGTCAATTCGACACTTGACATTGACAGTCGCAACCCAAATCTTTGTTTTGCGACTGCGCAACGTATCGATATTTAGCCATTTTAGACTAAATGAACGAAATGAAATGAGGGGTTACACAAGGCCCCCCTCAGAAAAGAATTCACGCAGTGAATTCACGGCTGCCCTCAGCCGTAAACTACTGAAACAGCTACCGCAAGATAACAAAGTTTGCGGAAGTTGAAGACCAAAAATTAAAATATCCATTAAAAAGATTTGTTGGATCTTTTTTAGTAGTGTAACAACCATTATAGGTTAATAAAACTAAAAACAACAAATTTCCAGAAGTCTGGACTACCAACCTATCCTATGTACAATTAAATAACCAGAAACTTATAAACCAAAAGTGGTCTTATACCCAAACCAAAACTAAATCTATCTTAAAAATACTTATTTCTGCAACAGCTTCACAAATTTTATAGTTTATTTAGTTTTTAATTTCCAATATAAATATTTTTCTAATAATTTATTCATTTAATTATGTAAGACTTGTGGGAAGGAATAAAAATAAATGTATATATCTGATTCTACTATGTTTTTTAATCCCTGCAAAACCCCTATAGGTAATCATATAATTACATAAGAGTAATATAATATTAACACTAGTTAGAAAATGTTAATCAAATTATTATGCAGTTTGCTGAATGTAGTCAAGCTTACTGGGAACAATATTGATATATTATCTACTTGTGAGTATGATATAGATAAACTAATAGATAAATCCCCAAGTATAATTTACACACCTAATGTGCATAAGCTTGTTAATATGTCTGCTATGGCTTTTTATTTGACCAGGGTACAACGCCGCCCTGTAGACTTATGAGTTTCCTATTTGTAACGCGGTAGGACGCGAAAAGCACCCTTCATCTGAGTTACAGATGCCAAGTGAAGGCGTGTCTAGTTAGAGACACTATAGTGTAGTGAACATATACAGTTCTTTAGAGCTACGTAGGTAGGTACGTAGAAGAGTTAGTAGTAGTTACTTACGCGTTTAGAGCTTATTTTTTTTTAGAGTCCGCGAAAACTGCTCTGTTATGTGTAACGGCACTGTTAGTTTAGTATCCGCTTTACATGTAGAAAAGTTTAGTATTTGTACGCGTTTAAAGCTTGCTTATAGAGTCCGCGAAAACTGCTCTGTAATTGCTTAGCGGCCTTGGCCCATTTAAGTTGTAAAGTACATAAAGTAAGCATATATTTGTGATGTTTATTTAAGGGATATATTTACATAGATTACAATATAATATATTAAAGACTGATTAAAGAAGAGGAGGTAAAAGTGTACCGGCCAAGTACATGAGAGAATGAAGAAGTAGTTTTATAAATAAATAGGCTGAAGCAATTTGGGAGGATATGGGGATATGCTCAGCACAAAAAGTGAAAGACAAAAGATTAAAGTTGAAGAATTAGACAGAAATTTGAAAAGAAAGCAACCTTGGCTTCGGGTATAGTTCCCGCAGAGTGGCCTTCGGTTTTGACATTCCATGCAGTATACTTACATAAATATTTTTAGTTATTATCATTTATTCCCCCTATCAGGTATTGTACCTACATTTGCTACATTAAGTTTTTTGTTTACCATTTTTAATAATTTAGGTTAATTTGCAATAATTTAGATTTCTTAATTTAGTGGTGAAGAGCTGTTGTCAGAAAACTATGCTAACTAATAATAACTTACTTATCTATCTTAAAATCTATTTGATCCCCCCCCTCGTTGTTGTGTTTTTTAATTGACTGCTTAGTCTACTTATTTACAGTTTTATTTATTTTCCCTAACTCCTGTCCAAGTTAGGTAGTTAGTAAAATAGTGTTGATTTAAGTTGTGTTCCTATTTTTTAAGGTAATAGGGAATTTTATTGTAATAGGAACGCAAAAATCATAGACTGCTATCTAAATAGCAAGTAAATAATTACAGAAGAAGTTGATTCTCCATACCAATCAACTTCCAAGCCAAATTTTCAATAAGATAAATTGTTAACAACAAGTGAGCATATACAGCTCTTTATGAAGTGGTATACCTGTATAGATTATTACAGGTATCCAGAAAAGTATCCTGACATACAGAAACAAGTATAAGGCGTGTCAAGCTTAGGACACTATAGAGTATGTCAGTACTCTCAGAAGACTGTCCTAATAAGGAGGTGTTGTTAACCATCTCTCATTTGTATAGACCAATATTTATAAGTTTGAGGTATTATTAATTTGTAAATAAAGAATATTATTTTTATTTTATTAAATAAAGAAGTGTATCATAGGCTAATAAAGAAATTTGTGACCTTAATGTCACATTAAAAGTGATTTAATGATGGTTTAGATGGTTCTGAATCAGAGGTCTCTCTCTCTGACTCAGAAACAGACCCAGTATGATCATAGTTTAACATCTCCTCCACAGCTTTTGATAAAGACTGCTGTAGAGATTCTAGTTGCTTTGTATCAAGCTTTTCACCTTTCAACAACCTATCAATGCGCAGAAGAAGATGATTGCCTGATGAACATAACCGATCTAACTGAGACTTGCCTATAGCTCCCTTAGAAACTTTCTCCCAATCCGACAATAACAAACTTGACTTTGTTTGTACGGAGGCAAAGTCATTATCATGATCCCACTGTTCAGGCAGGGTCATAACCTGAGGCTGATCTTTAATCAACTTAGCCACCTGCTTCCTTAGAGCTTGGACAGTGGTAGCCGGGGTAGTGTCTCTAATTAAAACTTCATATTCCAACTCATCTTTTTTCAACATAAAAGTATTGATTTCCCGAGCCATTGTTTAGATTGTTTAAGTTTTACTCGCAAATCAAAAGAATAATTGTTATAGATGTTATGTATTATTGTAATCAAAGTGAAATGATTAAATGTATTGCTATCAGTAAATTGTATGTACCAGTGTTGTAAAGTATTTAATTAAAAGTGGGTACTTATGTATAATTTGTAATTCCAATAATAAGTATTGAGTGTAATCATTGTATTTTGATTCTAAGTTAATAACTAGATTGTATAGTTTGTTAGGTCTCAATATGAAGTTTACTAGTGTACTAGGTAGATTCTAAAACTTACACACTAATATTGTGTAGTTAAATATGTAAATTTGTCTTTATTAATTGAATTATTAAAATCATAGTCATTTAAGTTTTGAGTTTAGATAAGTAGATTTTGTAAAATTATTAATTATGATATCCTGGTTGCAACTTTACAATTTTATCACTTTTTGGTTATTACATACACATATTATTCAATAATTACACATTCAAGAACACATAAGTACTTACAGCTAAAGGAAATAATAAAACAACACAAATTTCTTTATAATTGCATACTTATTGTAAGTTAGTATTTAAAGTTTAAGCCTAAGGTTGCAACTAGACCCTTATACCAGTTGGAGTGCCACTGTAACGCTTTTAGGTGAGAGGGTGGATATAAGAGCGTTATCCGTGAGGTTTGGCTACCTAAGTCTATCTAGAGGGTATTAGGTAGTCAATAAATAAAAGGTTAGACTATTGTTACTAATAATTTATGTATATTTAAATAGGTATTCAAAAGGTGGTAGTCTCACTTTACAATTTTGATTAGGTTTCTTATTTACTTTTAATTTACAGGTAGTTTAAACAATGATTAGATCTATAGATATATGGGCGCCAGCCTTAGCTCAAGGCGATAGAGAATGAGTACTCTTTAAATTACACAATTGTCCTCAGGGTCGAGGAGAAATGCCTACACCAGGGTATCTAGTTGCAACCAGTATGCGTTTTAGTCAGTCAACAACACAATAAAAGTATAAAGGCACCAGGCATTATATATGCCTGGTGTTACCGGCTTAGTGATGGGGACGGAGTCAGGGCGGAGACACCCGCCATAGAGGGCTGGAAGAAGCTGCAAGTTCTCCCAACACGGTTGGTGACCTCCGGCACCCCGCGCCCAAAGCACGATGTAGAAATGTGAAGTAGGTGTGTGTTGTGAAGTAAGTAGGATTTTGTGCGGCCTAGGCTAGCAGCCTTAGACCGGGTAGATGAGTTGTAGAAGGGAGTATTCTTGCGAGAAACTTAAAAAACCCCAGAATCTGGGGTTTTTCCTCTCACAGATCAGCGGCTGCGTGCTAGGATGAGGTCCGCAGGCCTCATCGACCAGCACTACCTCCAGCAGACAGCAAATATAGCAAACAGCCAACAACGAGGGAGTTCTTATGTACGGAGCGTGGCGAGTTGACCGAACTGCTTCTGCCGGGGTCTAGGGATCGAGAGCCTTAGACCCCGCTTACATTTTTCTTGCCGTGCGCGTTTCTATCTGTCGAGTCACCTTTCACGTCTCTCTGACAGGTTAGAAAATAATGTCAATTCGACACTTGACATTGACAGTCGCAACCCAAATCTTTGTTTTGCGACTGCGCAACGTATCGATATTTAGCCATTTTAGACTAAATGAACGAAATGAAATGAGGGGTTACAACATGACCAGTCACTTCTACGCGATATTTAAAAAAATAAATAAATAAACAACACACCTATTCAGACCAATTGTCGCAAATAAGAACAATGCACACTGCAATGATTACATACTCGTTCAAGCACATACACATAAACACTCAAACATTCTTACTCATTACTATTTATACATATACAAATATATAAAATAAAAAATATATATATACACACACACACACACACACACACACACACACACACACACACACACACACACTACACTCACACAATACACAAAATTAGGCTAAGATTTTTCTTTTTAAATACCTATTTCTCTTTTTATTTCTTAATTTCAATTTTTATTAGCTTTGTTTTTGTAAGATTTCCAACATATTAAAAAAAAAAAATGTTTCCCTGAAGGAATCAGCTACTACAACACGAGAGACCATTTTCTCTCAGCGTAGCAGCTGCTCGACATATCTTTTGTTTTCCAAAATGCCCTATATTAAGTTACATTATTAATAAGTATTATTATAAGAATTTGTGTGTCCAAAAAAAAAAAAAAAATTGTGTGTATGTTTGGGACATTAAATAACCTAAAAGAATAATAATTATCGTACTGTCCTATTCCCCAGGACCTGGAGTACCCGTGCAACATGCTGGAGACGATGCGGCGGTGCTGGGCGGGCGCGCCGGGGCTCCGCCCTTCGGCCGCCGCGTTGGTGTCGGCGCACTGCGCGCCCGAGTACGCGGCGCTGCAGGACGCCGCGCAGGCGCGCCCTGCCGCCGCCGCCGCCGCCGGGCTCATGCAGCTGCCGGGTGGGTCTTACTGCTATAGGGATAAGGGTCAATTTACAATACAATGTCACCAAGTCGAAGAAAGCTCGAAGTTTCCTCGACTCGACCACGTGGTTTTTATTTACTTCTCAATGAAGCTGTAAGATTGATCGCGAGCTACGTTCTTTTGCGTCATCGACACCAGCCCCCTTAGACAAAAGGCGTATTTTAGTGAGCGTACTGACGCTCACTTATGGAATTGAAAAGAAAGAGCAATGTATGGGAGTGACATCAAAATATTACGTCACTCCCATACATTGGTATGTCTATTCCATGAGCGAGCGTCAGTACGCTCACTAAAATACGCCTCTTGTCTAAAGGGGCAGAGATGATAGTCAATCGTTACTGGTTTGATACCAGCAGAATATAATTACTGAAGTCTCTACTTCACTTTTCTATATAGCTTGTCATGTATGTATTTTGATGGTATTTTCCCCCCTGCAGAGGGCGCGGGGTGGGGCTGGGAGGTGTGGTACGGCGGCGGGGAGCCGGAGCGCGTGCACGCCCTGCTCACCACCAGCGCGCAGTTCACGCATGCGCACACTGTCAGGACACCCGCCGGTAAGTGTTATACATAATTTGTTTAATTAATTATCGCTTACATAAAACTCATAGCCTACAGAAAAAAAGTGAGCAACCTGACTAAAAAGATAAATTAAATTAAAACTGGCAATAAATTCCTGATTCCATATGAAACGTTGTTATTCTATGTTATTGCCATATATTTAAATGTAAAAACGTTTATAATGTATAGACTCCATGTCAAAATTATGTCGAAAGTTTTCAATTTAAAAAAAAATGCTCGAAGTCACTGAAAGAAATGATTAGCATCAAACACTATGATTTGAAAACTCCAAAAAAGTCACTCTAACGCCTACAGAAAAATAATTAGCAACCTAACATAAAAAGCATTGTAATAAAATAACTATAACCATAAAAGGCTCTCTTCTTTATAACTCTGTCACCGGAGTGGGCCACTCATACGAACTTACTTACTTACTTGCTAAGTCCATCATGTATTGTTTAAAAACTCAGACACCAGAGTTGGCCACTTCCATACAAACTACCAACATGTTTATTGTTTATAGATAAGTCAGACCCGGTGCTGGTGACGGCGCTGTGTCGCGTCGGCAACCGGCTGTGGGTCGGGGACTCCGCCGGCAGGCTCGCTGTCTTCTCGTGAGTACCGCTAGATAGCGCTTATTATATCTTACTGACAGTTAGCTTGGAGAGTTACTGAAATGAAATACAGCTTAGCTTGGCATGGAGAGTTACTGATGATGTAACTGTTATGCAATACGCCAAAATCATTAAGAAAGCTAAGCAAAGCCAAGTTAATCTCAGTGTTTTGATTACCTGGCTCCTGTTATTAACTTCGATCCTTTGCCGGCCTTAGTGTTTTTTACCGGCTACGTATAACACTTTTGTCACTTAGAATTATGACACTACTTAAGACGTGTTTTTATCTTGATGGGAACTTAAGTACAATCTTATACAGATTTGACCTACGTGCCAGGAGGAGCATAATATGTTGTGCCAGGAGCAAAAGGCGACATCTTCTTATCTTCATATGCAGATAAGAAGATGTCGCCTTTTGACAAAACATATGCTACATCGGTTACGTATATTGAGCCAACCAAATCATTTCCTCCCCAGCGCCTCAACCTGTGCCTTGCTGTGGACGGTGAAGATACAAGAGGTGGTGGGAGGCGCCGCTTGCGGCATCGCAGCGCTGCAGCCGCTGGAGGCCATACAGCGCGTCGCACTCGCACTCACTTGTGGAAGGTACGTGAGTTAGTTTAGTTATAGCGCCATCTAGCAGATGTTTTTTTAAATTTTATTATTGAGAAAAAAGTTTATGAAGTTACGAAATTCACATATAGCGCCATCTAGCAAACGCCGTGTGGGAGAATTTAGTTACAATAATATCTAGCGCTTTCTGCAACTTGGATGTTTCTCTAGGATGTGTGAAATGATCTACAACGCCATCCATCTGAGCTATTCTATTAAAGTTTAGAATTGTTTCCCTAGAAAATGTGAAATGTAGTGACAATGCCATCTAGCGGACGTCATTTCCAACTTTTATCACTCGTTTTTCATACGTATTTCTTGTATGTGATAGATTGTTCCTGGTGAGCTCGCAGCGTCCGAGCGGCGAGAGCACGTTCGTGCTGACGGAGCTCGGAACTGCGACCGAACTGTGCTGCCTCGCCGCCGTGCCTACTGACGATGGGTGAGTGGCTGGCTCTGGTGTTACCATTTTGATGATCTGATGATACTTCAGTGCTACATCACTGGCGTAGGTTGCTACTAAGGCTGTATCGTACGTTTCAGCGTTTTTTTAAATTAGAATAATTAGCTAAAATAAAATAAAAAACGCCACACTTGCTCAAACAGATTCACAATTTATCTGTTTGAATGATTGTGATGAAAATACAACCTTAGAGGCTGCTAGGGTGTTAAAATATAGCTGCGGTTAATAGCAAACTACAAATTCAATGTCGTGTTTTTAGGTTTAACTTGATGACCGACGGTGGCGCCGCTCAAACGTTATATATTAGTAAGATATAAAGTAACATTAATTTATCTCCTCAGTTACGAGGTGTGGGCAGGAGGGGAGTCCCTCTCTGCGTACTGCGTCAACTCGATGGGAGCTCGCAGCGCGGAGCGAGTGGGTGCAAACGGCCGCGTGGCCGCGCTCACCACCTCGGCACCCGGCAGATATATGTTCGGGTATACTGCACCAGGTAGGTACAGACAATTTAGTTGTGAAGATGGTGGATTTTAAATCTACGACAGGGAAAAAAAGAAAAAAATATAATAGTAAAACATGTGTTCACTAAAATGCTTAAATTTGGACACACAACATAACGTATGTAGTGTGTCCAAATTTAAGCTACTTATGTATTTAGTATTGTTACTCATATTGTACGCAAACGATGGGACATAGTTCCCCACACTAGGTTTTGCCTGTACTGTGAGGTGAGTACCTCAGAAGCTAAATCTACTTCTTGATGGAAAAAAATATCAAAACTCTACTACTCTATGTACGTATGTATATGTTTCTGTCTAGTATCAAAACTTTGACATTTCGCACTTTGCCTTCAGCATCCGCTAGATGGCGCTGTACCACAACTCTCCCTTCCTTGCAGGAGTGTGCGTGTATCAGTGGAACGTGCAAACCAAGCAGCAGACAGCGCGCCTCGACTGCAGCAAGCTGGTGCCGAGCTCGGAGAGTCTGCAGTCCATCGCGATAGACGACGCGCCATCTATGGATAGGAGCACGGTACTATAGTTTAATTATAACTCTTTTTAAACAAGATAAAATTTAGTTTATATTTTTGTAATATGATTAGGTTTTCGCAGAGGAAAAACACGGAAACATTTTCTCAAAGTTGGCATCTGCAATTTTATAACTGTTGTTGTCCATATTTAATCGCGCTTGAACTTTGATTTTGAAAAAAAGTAAATACGTATTGAATGTGGTGATTTTTTATATCTAGAGTTTTATTGTTACTGTGACTTTAGTTACAAACTATTTAACGGGTTATCCGACCGACGGAGGCACCCATATGTAAATGTCACTATGTCTTTTTTGGCACGTTCACCTCGTACTGACTGTGTCGACAGATGCTTAACATTGGTAATTGCATACAATTGCTTCCGCTAGCTGATCTCCGGGCGCTTCAAGTTTTTATATTGACACTAGTGGGTGCTTGCGGATTCGCTCGCATGTGGCATTACCAAAAATTCATTCTTAGCTGATGCCTACGTCATAACATCTACCTCCATGCCAAATTTCAGCCCGATCCGTTCAGTGGTTTGGGCTGTGCGTTGATAGATCACTATGTCAGTCAGTCAGTCACTCGCCTTTGAGTTATATTCGTGGAGAGGCGAAACACGTATTGACGAGATTATCTTACCGAAGGAAAATTACAAAACTTGAAGACACAATTTGCGGTTTTGGTAAGATCTTGAGAGCCACGGAGGCCACTTTGGTTAGGAGGAGAGGTGTGGCGGTGGTATATGGAGGAACACACCCAAAAACCATCGAGTTTGTTGTTTGAAGTCAGTTAAGGAGCCGTCGCAGCGGAAAAACACTACATATTTCTCCAGAGTTTTATTTCTCCCGAGTTTCATTACATTGACATTGACACATGTATGTGCAGGTGACAGCGCTGTGCTGCGCCGGCGAGTGGGTGGTGGCGGGCACAGCGTGGGGCTGCGTGGTGGTGGCCGACGCAGCCACGCTGCGCCCGCTCAGCGTGTGCCGCCCGCACGACGCCGACGTGAGTACTCCTTACTGAGGGGCGTGACTCCCCAGCAGAAACGTTTTCAAAAACTTTATTTAAGGTTCGGCGGCTGTACGACTGGCTTTTTAAAAAATAACTGTGTGAAGCAAACAAAACAGACCGACTCAATTGTGAAATTACTTATGTAGGTGTGCGTAATATAAACACTTACAATACTTCAGAAGCCCTTAAGGCGGCTTGATAAACTCTCGACACCAGAGTTGGCCACTCTCATTCGATAAGAAGAAGAAGAATATACACACTTTGAAGTTTTAATTCAATGGATTCATACGCAAACACCAACACGCAAATCAACCACGAATAAATGAATCATATGAAATGAAAATGATGAATGAATGATGAAAAAATGTTCATCTTACAAACTAATTACATAGAATGTTGAGTGAAAGTGGATGGAGGCTCTATAGTGCCTGCCCTAGTGTTAAAAGGACGCAAGTCGGTGTAAAATTGCCAATGAAAGTAGGTACAAATTTTATATCAGGCGAACAAAAAACAAAAGCCATAACAACTAGCCCTATCTCTATCTATATATTTTATGGTATTCTTCCAGATGTTTATATATCAGACTTCAAAATAACTAAGTAACGCTATTTATATTATATTTTTTATACATTTTTTGGTATGCAGGTGAGCGTGCTGCTCCCGCTCCCCCCCGCACCGGGGGCGCCCGGGGAGGAGCCCCTCCCCCCGCAGCTGGTGTCCTTTGGTACCGGCTACAGGCCCCTGCTGCAGAGATACGCTCCCACACAGGTATATAACAATAAATATTATGTATATAAGTTACGAAATAATATGTTTACAAATAGCTCAGCTAGCGGAGGCAATCGCACGCGATTACCAAAGTTAAGCAAAGGTCGACGCGGTCAGTACGCGGATGGGTGACCGAAAAGTGGCATTCCGTTTTGGGCGATTCCGTGGGTCGGATGACACGTTAAATTGTAGGTCCTGGCTGTTTGCCAAGTACGGCAGTCGTTAAGCCAAGTCAGAGGCCCTTAGGGCGGTTTTAAACTCTCGACATTAGAGTTGGCCACTCTCATTCGATAAGAAGAAGACATACATATGTAGTACATACATATTTATACATATATGTATTTTTTTTCCTTATTCCAGTCCACCGCCTCAACACAACAATACTCCGGCACCTACTGCCTGCTCTGGACGGCGCAACATTGGCTGCCCGACTAAGCAATACCTGAACTAAATGGGAAGTAACCACCGACCACGGTGTCGCTTGTACGGGCGTCGCTTGAGAACACACTGGTCAAATATCAGGGACATAATAAAAAAACATGGGCATTCAATCAGGCATGCTATACTTTAGCCACAGAGTCGCTTGCGACAGAACTTAGATTGTGACAAAAAAAAAATATAGACATTTAATCAGACATTGCCATTAGACCACAGTGTCGTGTGTGCGGGTGTCGCTTCAAGCTAACTATAAATCAAATGCCTGTATGCCTCTAGTCGCCGCGCCGACTCGCTTGTTATTTCTACAAGAAAGGGATATGCGAGTATGACTGTGTGTGTAACTGATCTGAAGTGCGCTTTAAAATTACGAGTAGGCTGTTGTTAGAATTCAAGTTATCCTGAAAACAATACCGAAAGTTGTTATTTATACATATAATAAAACTGTAACCGGTGTCTGTACATTGAAGATAATGGAAAAAAATTGTTGAGCTTCAAGCATTAATTAAATGCCTTTTACCACTTTTGGGTCAAGTTATCGCCAACTTAGTTGTCAAATGTACAAAAAAGCTTTGCTACAAGTGGTCTTCGAAGAAAAATAATCATAAATCCTGGATCATTAAACGTGAGTTATATATCTATTTGAGTCGGTATTTTCTTACGACTGAGGGTCGTGATTCCCCCGCAGAATTAACTCGTTAGGGGAGTTCTCTTGTGCAGATACATCGTGGTGGGCGCCCAGGTCCTTCCACGGTGACTTTTATAATGAAGCAAAAATCAATGCCATCCTTTTCCCATTAATGGAAGAAGCTTGTGCATATGACAAAGATGGAATGATTTTCACATTTCTTTATAAAAGTCACATTTCATGTATCAGGTTTACAAGTATTGCAAACATTATTTCTTATGTCTGTTTAATATATCTTATGCATGAATGAATCTCAAAGTATTATAATACTTATAATAAGAGTAGTTCGTCGCAATGGATCTCAAAATTCTCAATTCTCAAAAACCTATTTCCACTGCGCTGTGCTTATCACAGCCTGTGATAAGCACAGCGCAGTGGAAATAGGTTTTGAAATACAAAACATGTTGATATATCACAGCTTGTTTTTAATTGAAATTAGTGTTTTAATATGTTTTTGACGGTTTGAATAAGTAAATTACATATATTGATTTACTGGTAAGTAAAAGTAACGCTTTAACCTTTTAAAAACAGGTTTAGAACGTCATAAGCAATTACTTTTGTTCTACGATAAAAATAAAGATACTTTTTTATTAATTGGAAAATGAGCGAAGCAATCACGACCGGCAAGATTCGAGCCTGCGTATTGTTTTCGATCATTTTCCAATAAAAAATTAAGTTAAACAACTATAGTGTACGGGTTTAGCATTTGACAAAATAAGTCTTAAAAATAAGTTTTATACTTATAATAAAAATCAACTGTTCTGAACAACAAGATCATCGCCCCCTAATAAAATGAATTTTTAAGCGTCTTATTTCCACTTTTTAACCGACTTCAAGAAAAGGGGTTCAAGTCTTCTGAATTTTTTTTCCCTGTCTGACTCCCTGTTCCTTGCGGAATTATAACCTTGCAATCTTCAAAGCGAGAGCGAATCAGTTCTTACTGGGTAAGCACGCTTTATCCTAAGCCGTAATAATTGCTTACCATAATATGGTCAAGTGTAGACCCATTTCTTGTAAATAAAAACATTTTTTTCGCGAATTTCCTAAAGTGGTAGAACAAAAGTTTTTTTTTTGACGCACACTTAAGCTACTTTAAGAAGCCTATGCGTTCATCATCGTCATCCACAGCCTTCTCTATCCCACTGCTGGACATAGGCTTCTCTTTGAATGTGTTTTACGTTAGCTACCAGTAACTCAATATGTATAAGAAAGTCAATGTATCTGTATATTATGTGAATGTGTTATGTGAATTTATTTAAGTGAATTTTAATTTCGGTTGTGTGATATGGTTTGTGGTTATTTAATTATTTATTTTATTATTATTTTAGTTACGATCGCGGTGGTATTGAGTTTGACACTTGTATTATAAGTAAACATACATATATCTATACAAATACATATAATAAAGCTAAAGAAGGTCGAAACTCTAAACATTGAAGACATTTCAAAAAATATTGAAGATACTTCGAATTGATAGCAGAACTCTTCCAACAATTTCTAGTAATTTTGTCTGTTTATTTAAACGCTAATCACGCAAAAACAGCTGAACGGATCATCATAATTTTTGGTATGTAGGTAGTTTGACGTCTTAGGAGTGTCATAGGCTTCTTTTAATCCTGAAATAATTCGAGCGAAACCTAGGGCGTCCACTAGTATTTTATACTTTTTTAATCATTACTTTGAAAAATTGTTTTTTGGCTTGAATTATGGGGGACCGCTGAGCCAACGTTACTATGTATACAATATTAGTACAAATGTCAAACTCATTATAACTGCGTCTGGACTGAAATGAATCAGGAACCAATCAGACTGCTTCTTGTATTATTATTTGTAAACTTAGGAAGTTAAGTGTTTTTTGTGTATAATTATGGAGATTTTTTAAAAAGATATTATTGGGAATTTAGGCATAAGTTAGGTGAGAATTATTTTATTTATGAATACTTAGTTAAGTATATGTAAGTTTTTGAAATTATGACAAAAAGTTTCTGGTAAATAAGCTAGTAAAAAATTATTTAAAAAACTTTAAATATGACTTAAATACTATTAAATCGTATATTAAGATTCAAATTAATATATAGTGAAAATAATTAGATTTTCTTATCTACTTTCTTATTAAGTTTGTACTTAAGTACTTATAAAAATTAAAAATGCGCCAAATATAAAAACTAGTGCATTACCTAGTAATATTATAATAGTTTAGGTGCTTCCAAATTGGAATAAAATACTAAGAAATAATAGATGGTTAATCTCAAATCTAGAGTTAAAAGGTATCTTCTAGGTAAGCGTGTTACATCCTAGGCTGCAGCAATGCTTAACATCAGGCAGGCTGTAGTCAAACGTAATCTTATACCATGTATAAATGAAGATAGAATTATGCTTACCTTTTAATACTCATATGCTGTCTTATTACAAAACGTGGTTTCAATATTAGTCTAGTACTTTGAAAATAAAAAGTCGGTTCTTGTTGTTCAAACATCACATACAAACACTCAAAATGTCAACTTCAAATTATAACGTATATTTACCATTGGTAACATTTGGGCCATTTGATTATTATGACAGAAGAAAACAAATTTTGAACAACAAGAACGGACTGCATATTTTCACAGTTCTGCACTAATAGTTAAACCGCAAATTAATAATAGAAACCTGGCAGTTTATTAAATAATAAACTTTAATCAATAAGTGACTAGTTTAATCCATGATTTCTCTCCTCACATATAATGGTTCTTGATAACTCAGTATAATACACAATTAACTAATAATATGTTGATTTAGGTTTATGAATAAGATATTTCCAGCCTATTACCTGCCTAGCTTACTGACTAATCACTTTTAATTAAATGATTAAATATCTTCTTAGTTAAACAGAGTTTTGTATTTTCTCGCATTGAGAACTTGAAAAATACAAAACACTGTTTATTTGATTATTTTGTAGCTATTTAATTTATTGATCGGTTTTTTATGTGTGATGTTTTTTTAATTGTAAGAAATTTATGATATTTATAAGAATGAAATACCTATGTACCAAAGATGTAATAAAATATATTATACAACTGACATATTTATTTTTATTCCATGACCTTTAAGTAGGTACATATGTATAGAACCTGATTGATTAAATGTGACATCTATAAATGACTGGAATCGTTCCATCCTTTTCACATTAATGGAGGAGTTATATTGTGTGAGAAGGATGGAATAATTTTCGCCGCCATTTACAGATGTCACGTTAAATGAGCAGCGTTATTTTTTTAGGCATATTTGAAAATTTGAAATAGGGACTTCACAAACACTTGGTTTAGGCCATGGATGTCAGAAGACCCTACGGCAGTTTAAAAGTTAGCCACTCGCATACAATTATAGGTCTGGTGGGTAAAAGTACACATTCTAATCTCTTAAAAAATATCATCTAATCGCAGATAAAGTGACCGATTTGGATACAATTTGGTATGAAGGTAAATAAGACCCTGTTTGTATATTGTATGGCTTAATGTCAACTCAGACAAAAATTTCTCGGTCAGTTTGGTCAAAATATAACAAGTGGGCAACTTTATATCCCGTATTAACGCGGGTACCACCGAGGGGCGCTAAAAGTTACTCTTTGGAGACGAAGATCATGGAATAACAATACTCTCGAACCAAAGTTGAGGCCACGAAAGTAATAGAATAATTAGAGAGATAATAAAATAAAGCCCAGTTTCTGACCATTTTGTTTATATCGCTACCTCAGAATACGGAAAGAACCAGCACGGGGAGCATGACGACCGCGACAACGATTTTAACTTATATATTTATCTACCTTCCCGCGATACTGGCCGCTGCGAGCATGAGTTTTCTCAACCTATATAAATTCTGCAACCGACCTGTCATTTTAACGCAGGCCGCGACATGTATCTACAGTGCGAGCATGACTACAAGATGGCGGTCGATTTTGAAGATAAATTATTTACGCTTGACAGTTCTTTAGCCTAAATTTATCGGCGATCGCGAAGACCCAGTTAAAAAGTAAGTGGAATAAATAAATTATTTTTAATGCGAAAACGACCAATTCACAAGACTTTCAGCTGAGGCATAAATCTAAGAATGAAGATTTCGATTTATACAATGATATTTTAAAGAATATATATCTTTCCTTGTAGGTATTGTAACTTTGCCCTAAATTTCAAACAAGCAACAAGTACACAATTCAATCTTTTTTTTAGAATAAGTTCTAAAATATACTATTGTATTGTTTAAAGCATAAATAAATTAATAATTACGGAATTCCTTTGTATGCTTAATGATATTATTGTAGATAACTTAATGATTTTATTGTAGATGTCTAGAGGCTACGTGAGACATGTTATTTCTTTTTGGGAAGAAAAACATGCTCGGAAAGCGCAGAGGGCTGAAATAAGAGATATCGCCTATGTGTGGAGCCTGCCGAGGGAAGAATTTCTAGAAAATTATAAAATAAGCCCGGAAATGGTTAAGTATTTGTGCGACGAGTTGGAGGAAGACTTAGCACCTAACACTGCTGCAGGACTGATCATCATCATCATCTTCATCACTGATAAAAACGGAGCTTCGTAGGCTCTCTAACAACAGGATTGGAGAGTACTACCTATTGGGTATGAAAGTAATTTGCTTTTCAATAAAAAAAACACTTATGAGTCAAAATATTTATATTTTTATAGTTTTCATTTTATTAGTTTTATATAAAGATAACACAACTTATGAAACTTAGTATTATTTTTGGTAATCTTCTTAAACTAATACAATAATACTTATTTAACTTCTTAGGAACTTTCATATTATTTTAAAATATGTATGTACTTATCATAAAATATTTCTTTTAACTTAAACATAAAAAAGTCACTTATAATATTATTAAGTATATTAATTAAATAATATTTTGGTAATCTTCTTAAACTAAAACAATAATACTTATTTAACTTCTTAGAAACTTTCATATTTTAAATAACACAATATGTTTCTTTCAATTCAAATATATACACAAAGTTTGCTATATAGCCTTCAGTCAGTTCAGTCTTACTTTTGCTTGTATTCTGTGCTTTGCTTACAAGAAATGCCTTGTTCGAGCATTGCGTAACCTGTAACAAATATGTTAATTTTAAAAATAGTATTTAAAGAAGTATGTTTTTCAGGAGACTCCGATTATGCTTTGGAACCGTGTCTCATGACACCAGTAACGGGAGCACCACCTCATACCCCAGAAGCCCGATACACAGATTGGCACTGCAGGAAGAACCAATGGGTATCTTAAAGGGACTTTCAGAATGCTGGGCCTGGATCGTAATTTTCATTACGCTCCAGAGAAAACGTCTGACCTAATATATGTGGCCTGCACATTATATAATATAATGAAATATTTCAGGTAAATTATTATACATACATAATATATGCTGTAAGTGAACACATCTTAAATAATTATTGTTTTTTTAACTTAATTTTTGATTATTTCAGAATGCCTTTGACTGACAGTTCAGTCCAACACCCAGAACCAACAACTGGAAGTGAGGCGCCAATACCTACCCAAGGTACTTTGCTGCAAATTGCAGCAGCCAAGAGAAACAACATTATACACACCCATTTAGAAACATTGCCAGTTTGTATCCTAGATTGACGGACACGGGATCCTTCTTCCCTGGCTCTTTTTTTTAAATCACGCCATGACTGTTGAGATTAAAAAATAATTTAGTTTAATTTTAGCACATAATCATTTTATATTAAGATTTTAATAAGTATCGGACTGAAGAGAAGTTGTAATACTAAAATAAATGAATTTACGAGTATGCATACACATAATTTTAGTTACTTACATGCTTCCACTGATCAACGGTTATGTCAGGACCATACTCGGCTAGCATGGCCCTGACCTGTTCCCACTGCCTGGCCATTTTTTGCTGGCCCAATGGGCCAGAAAATTCGCCGTTGGCGAACTCTTGGTGCCCCGACATATAATCCACCAACATCTGCAACTGCGTGTTGTTACTTCTTACTCTGAAACACGTTTAAATTAATAACATTGGTAGGTACTTGATGCTAGAAACACACTTTGCTAACACGCTATACTTACTTCTTATTCCGCAGCATAATTGTTCCTAAAAACTTACTTTATTTAGATGAATTTACTTAAATTTAATGCTATTACAACCACCGCTGAAAAGTTTTGAAAGATTTTATTCGGACCAGTTATTTTCACGCAGTCGCGAATGAACATGTTCATAACAACGTTCATTTTGTTCATTCTAAACAGACAACAAATATACGGTTTAGTTCATTCTATCAAGAAATCAATGAAAATATTTGTCATCTGTACTACTATTTCCGTAGATGTCGAAAAACTCGAATACTTGTCTTTAATTTGATTGAACGCTAATATTTTCTGTATTCTGGCAATATCCCTTTTCTTTGAAAAAATATAAAATTTTCTGTGTGTGAGTAGAAATTTTGTCAATGTGTTTAGCTTTTTATCAATGTAGTAAACTGCGTGAAGCCATGGAATAAGTAATAGTTTGTTTGTTTTGGCTATTCTCACGCAGTACCAATCTAGCGAGAGCTATCGTACCTGCTTACTTATTTAAAAACAGGTGTCTAGATCTACTGGGTGCTTGTTTGCTTGTAGGAGTGTTTAAAATTTTCTTAATTTTTGTGTACGGATAGGATATCGTGTACATACACGATTTCGTTTTGGATTTATTTTGGTTTGGTTACGCCATCTTTATTCTCAACTCGAACGCGTAGGTTAGGTATCATTTTCTAACTAGTCTGCGTTACAAAATCAATTTGGAACCTGGTGCAGCGATATAATGAATGAAAATACCAATTTATCCATGGTAATGCTTATCACCAGGGAGCTTATCACGCGTTGTTAGGTTTCGTGTGGTTCAGTACATAACTGCTGTAGGTATTGAGTTGTACCTATATCAACTCATCAGAAATTACTTTCTGTTCCTCTTCAAATAACCTCAAAGAAGGCAAGGATGGTGGCTAAACGATAAAAGTGTATATAGCACTGGTAAGTACTTACTTAGGTAGGTACAATTATTATATGCTATGTTCAAGCAGAATCTACTAGAATCTGCTAATAATGATGACCACTTCTAACCCTTTCTTTTAGTCAGTTCTTGCCATTCTGTATGTAGCCAACAATGTCATCAAGAATGAGATCATTTACAATGTTTTATTTTCTTTTGCTAAAATTTAGGTTTGTTCTACATAAATAACTTTGAGTCTAATAGATAGCTTCTACCTTCATGTAGGTACATAGTTAGTCCACCAAAGCAGAGCAGAAAAACTAGGAAAAATAAACAAACTAGCATTGATGACAGGCAGAATTTTATTTGATAAACTCCTTAGGTACCTATCTTGTTTACTTCAAATGAAACATTACTTATTTAGTACAGAATAATGTCACTCTAAGGAAACTTGAAAATCCATGGAAGCCTGCTTCTAGTGTAACTGTGTCTCACTATCTATACCTACTGATGTTCCTGCATGACTTTGAACATTCTCCAGCTCACCTCAACTTTCAAGAGAGTTTTTTTCTGAGAATTCTGAGAACAATAGTGGACTGATTATCTAATTTATTAATTTTTATTCAAGTATGTATATACTTATTATTTATCTAATAAAGTGTTCTCATAAACTAATATCTTAATCTTGATTGTTTTTTTAACCTAATTATAATTTTCTAATAATCTTTTAAAGTAAATAAGTAACTATTTATATACCTACAGTTGTGGACTGTGCCCAGGGGTAGGTTTAAAACACAGAATGAATCTCCATAACTAGACTTTTTTTCATAATCTGTAACTTTACAATTAAATAGGTAACTAGGTAGATAACCAACAATTAGATTGCAATTAAATTGATATGGTAAATAAATGGAATGGATGATGTGATCTTGGCTTCTTCGAGAACTTTCCCTGTGCCTGGTCACATCACCTGGAAATAAATGCATAGTTAGATGCTGTATCAATTTTGGTTGAATTTGGTAAACCAAGGGATGTCTTTTATGTTATTTTTTTATCGCAACATTTGAAGGTAACTATAGTACCTACTTACCTAAGCTTATATAATAGACATTTCCAAAAATGTTATTCAAATAACTGTAAATTAGACATACCTACTTAATTGTATGCCCAAGTAGGACTTTTTAACATTAAAGGTTAGACTTAAGTATTAACTCCTAATGTACCTACCAACTTATATTTTTTTATTTGCTATAAATACTGAATGCTAAGTATGGACAAGCTAGGTAAGTACATATTGTACTTAGGTACCTATCTATTAAGCCTAGTAATAGGTAATTAACTCTGAGCTTAAGCTATTAACTTATCATAGGGCTTTGTGATTTCTTAGTAGGTAGGTAGTGCCTACCTATAGTACCTATGAGGTCAAATCTCTGATTAAAAGTTCACATAATACCTACCTTCTTTCTCGTTAAAAAGAAACAAGAAATAAATAAATAAGTAAATAAATATTCCGGGACATTGCACACAGCGCCATCTAGCCCAACACTAAGCAAACGCTTGTGTCGTGGGTACTAGATAACGGATATATTACTTATATACTTTTCTTTTGTAAATACATACTTATTATACATACAAACAACCAGACTCAACACAAGTAATTATATATATTTTTTTAAAGTACATAAATACTTGTGTCATGCGGGAATCGAACCCGCGACCTCTAGATTAGAAGGCAGAGCCACTACCAACTAAGCTAACAGGCCAGTCCAGAAATTGGAGATATCAAAGATTAAATTGGACAATCTTTCAAAAAAAAAACCAGGACAAGAAAAAGAAGCTGATAAAATGTTAGCTCTATCTTCAGTAAAATATCAGTTTACTGTCTGCAAAGATACGTTTATAACAGTTGATATTGAATTTACTATCCGAGAATGTGCAAAGAAAGAGTCACATCTTGGTGGCCAAGGATTTCAGCATTGCAACTGTACTGGGGAATGCGTTTCTAATAGATGCAAATGTAAAAAGTCAAGCCTCTTGTGTAACTCAAAATGTCATAAAAGCCTTACTTGTAAGAATAAATAATAATAATTTTATTGTATTTTCATGCCAGTTGTTTTTAAATATATTAATATTGTAGTTGTTAAGGAGTGATACCAAATACATCTCGTATTGATTTGTAAACCATTTTACTAAGCAATGTCAAATTACTCGTATTGATCTCTGTGTTTTATTAGTTTTGTCTTATGACTATTGAACAAGGAATTTATTTTGACGTGACAACGTCTTATAAATTGGTTTGCCGGGCGGGTGACACTTCAAGAAACTGCGTTACGCTCCGCTCACGTTATGCGCTCACAATGAGAGCGAGTGAGAGGCACGCGTCCCTTCCACTCGGGCATGGTTAGCCCGCCTAAGAGCGAGAGAGACAGACATAAAAAGTGATGTATATTTGTATATAAATACGTATGTATGTGTAAAGGTAAAAATAAAATTTTGTTAATATGAAATTCAGTGCGAGATTCTTTGTATAAATTAATGTTTTAAATATAATTCTTTGTATAAATAAATGTTTTAAATTGTTACTATTATTTCATCCTTCTTCCTACTATACGAATGAATATTCACATTAAAATTATTTTACCACTCAAAGTCGTTGTCACGTAAAACTTTCGCCCGTATACCGACTTTACAGGCAACAAATTTTTTTTAACATACAATTTAAATCCAATAATCAATGTTAATTTTTATAAACAATGTTAATCAACGTGAATATATATTTTGAAAATTAATAAAATATAATACATAAGTACTTATTACAATAACTATTTAAAATGAGACTAAATTGTTAGGTACCTACTACATATTTATGCTTCATATTTATATTTAAATAAAAAAATATAATTTTCACCTTTAACTTACTTTTTTATTACATTATCCAAGTATTCCAAGATATTTTATAAAATAGCTAGTTAATGTGATTAATTTTGTCTCAATTATCACTTTGTCTAAATTGATATGATATTATGTATAATAGCTGGATAGTATATATAATATCTGGATTAATTACTTTCGCTGTAACATATACATAAATACTAAGGGGCTGACCGCCTAACGAATAGGTAAGTCTAGGAAATCCCTTTTGTTTGTGACCACGTGACAGTTATATGGTAGGTACTGCTTAGGGGGATAACTAGACCTTGAATTCACCATTACTATTCGTTAGGCGGTCCCGTTAGTAATTACTGGACCGGCGCGCCGATTCAGGAATGACAACGGAGAGACTTAGAGGTAGGTACATACCATTTATAGTATGTGTACAATTTTGACAATATTACATAAAAACACAAACAAATAGAATTGATAAAGTGTTGGTTATCGAAATGGCAATTATCTAGAAAATATTTTCACGAGCTTTGTGCCTTCCTCCTTTATCCGGGCTTAGGACCGGCATCATTAATGCTAAGATTCACGAAAAGTTTTTTTAAATTAATATTATATATAATTAATTTATACTAAATGATTTTTATAGATAGCTAAATAATTTTAGCATCGAAGCTATAAAATAACACAGAAACTGCAATAACCGCTTACTACGCCTACGCCTATTCATGGTTAAAATATGGTATACTACTATGGGGAAACAGCACAGATGCAGAATCACTACCTACTCATCATACAAAAAAAACTTACTTATAAGAATAATAGTTAACATCAGACCCAGAGAAACTTGCAGACCTCACTTCATCCGCCTGAAAATACTCACACTTCCATCCATTTACATTTTAGAAGCCGCGCTATTCACCC
This sequence comes from Macaria liturata, assembly GCA_964023185.1. NCBI lineage: Eukaryota > Metazoa > Arthropoda > Insecta > Lepidoptera > Geometridae > Macaria > Macaria liturata. The sequence goes on along the minus strand of OZ026809.1, from coordinate 13,460,486 downwards.
GAAAACACAGAAATCTTTTTACTTACGATAGCAATCCCCGAAGACCAAACAAATTACTGCTACCCGTACCCAGGTTAGAATTATTCAGAAAAGGCCCAGAATATATTATGACCATTACGATACACAATAAACTCCCACATGATATCCGAAATGAACCCCTCAGAAAGAACATTCAAAGCCAAATTAAAAAATCTCCTAATAAAAAAAAGTTATTACTCAATAGATGAATTCCTACAAGATGATTCCATTTAAAGATCCTAATAATGTAAGTAACTGATCTCATAGAGAATAAATATATTGTAAGTATGAAACAAAATTATATACATAAGTATAATGTATGTAAGAATATCGCAATATAATGTCATAGATAACAGATCTCATACATATTTATATTTATCATAAAACTATGTACATAATGTTTACAATTTTTAAAGGATATTATTAAGTATTTAGCCATGTAAGTAACTAAATTAGTGTAAGTAAAATAGTGTTTAAGTTGATATTGTAAGAAAAGTGCAATGCCCTAAACTAAACAAGCAACAGGGTCACACAATTCATTTCTTTTAAGGCCTGTTCACACGCAGCGAAGTAAGGTGGCGAGTTAACTTGCGTCACGGATTGTGTTAAGTTCATCACACGTGTGAACAGCAAACGCAAGTTAAGTAGCAACTTGTCAAATAAGTACAGTAGGATAGACCGCGGTTCTATTTTCCGGCAAGTTCAAGTGATAAGTCGCCCCTCCCTCGCGTCTCCTTCACCCCGTCAACTTAACTTGCCAGTGTTTAGACCGTGTGGACGGATTAAAATATAGTTTAGTTAAGCAACCTTGGAAGTGACAACTGTTTTTTTTATTGTTTTGCTTCGCTATTCTTGTGATGTTTTGTTTGCAGTTTGAGACACTGATTTTCATCTACCTAGTCTGTGCTGATTAAAAATTAAGTGGAATGAAAACACAACTTATGCGTTTGTTAATACATTTATATATTACAATATATTATATTACATTTATACATTTCAATGTTTCTTTTACAATGTCTTGCAATTGAGGGAGTACCTGCGTTTCTTCGTCCATAATTTGCTTTTCTACGCCCAGGAACAATGAAGAGATAGGTTGAACAACATAGGTACCCTAGAGAAATTAACCACTACGTTTACGGTTTAATTCAATATATTTTTTTAGTCTATTAAGATTTCTCGTATAAAATGTCGGTGCTCAATGAAACAGTTGAGTAACACGTTCAGTAGTTGCTAAAACGAAAGTTCCAATTGTGTTCCGGGGCTACATAGATAGCTGGCCTGTACGTCGGTGAAGTCTTGAGAAATGGAAATCAGTATTCGGAGAAAGTAGGTACCAGAGTAGTTTTCAGTTTATCGGAATTACAATCAATCAAATGAAACCAAACATGAGTTTTTGTATGAATATTATATCCATTATTAAAGGCATTGTCATAATCAATGCCAATTTGCTGAATATAATTGACAACTACATATGATGTATGTTACTTTATCTTTGGCTGCTCACAACTTAACTTATTCCCGTGTGGACGCAACTTCCTATATCAACTCATTAATTAGAACATGACGCAAGTTAACTCGTTACTGTACTTCGCTGCGTGTGAACAGGCCTTTAGAATAAGTTCTAAAATGTAATTTTGTATTGTGTATAGCATATATATATTTTTTTTTTTTTTTCTTTTTTTTTTTTTGGCCATAACTTTGTATTGTGCCAGTTCTCAAGTAAAAACGGGGAAACTTCATATCCCCCAAAAAGCACGCGAAATAAACTATACGTCTTAAGTGATCAGAAAGCTTTACATATATACAACCTAACAAATTAACTTAACACATAACTACTATATTTACATTAAAAGGAAGGGAATACATTTACAATTTGAGGTCGTTATCTATAATTAACTTTGACAGTGCGTCATATACTGCTTTTGTATTGTATGTTAAAAGGGAGGATACATTTATTGGAAACGGAATTTCCAGTTCTATTAAGCTTTCGTAAAAATTGGTTACATCAGTTAGAGGGCATTCGAGTAGTAGATGATTGACATCAGCAACCGGTTCACCGCACGCGCATGAAGGATTGTCTACAATTCTAAATTTATAAAATAGCATATATAAATAAATAAATAAATCATGACATTGAGTACAAAGCTGTCAAGTATACGAATGTCACGATATCAATTGTTTTCAGTGTTCCCCGTTAAAATAAATAAACGTGACTTAGCTAATTCTAATGGGATGCGTTAATAAAAACAAATGTTTGTTATACCCAAAGAGTAGGTAATACCTACGTAGGATGAATCAAGAAACACGGAATTATTTACTGCTAGGTACACCTAGTGAGCTTTATTGTAATATTTTTTTTATTAAATTGGACATCTTAAAAATATTTGCAATGGCGGTATTTTCAAATTGACTAATTTTTTATGGCAGAATGCTACTGTGGCGTAGATATCTATAGGAGACTACCCAAATCAGTGGTCATGTTATTATTGTATAACAATTCTTGAAACACATGAAATGTTAAGCTTTCATTTAAAACTTTTCATGGCTTTTAATTTTGATGAAATGACAAAAAATGAGATTTATTAGATGTTACACCAGAAAAATATTTATTTATTAATAGTGTAAGAGTACCCTTACTTAACCTTTACTTTACCCGCCACTCATCTCAGATATAGAAACATAACATAAAATTACTGGACTGTCCAACAAAATCTTGGCCAATACCTGTAATCTTGAACTGAAAAAATAAATAGTTTGATCTCCTATAGTCTCATCCAATGTATATCGCAAATCATTCGCCGACTACTACTACTACCAGATATCTATTCTCTGATTTTTGCCCGAAAAATGCTCTGCGGCATTATTTCATTACATCGTTACAAGAAAATATTAATTATTTTAGCAAAATCGTTATAAGAAAATAAAGGACTACGTGACCTTGTACGTGGTGTGCGAAGCCCGTGGTTGATCCCGCCCCGTTGCTCGTCGGTGTGTCGTGGTCAGTCACGTGGTCGTCTGCCAGTCCCCGAGGGGAGCTGGTAGGAACCTCATCGAGATTAATCTCATTTGAGGGGCTGGGCTCCGGGGCACACTGACCCCGGGGAAGTTCGCAGATCACGTCGAGTCGCCCGTCCGGCGGCGTACCAGCAGCGGTCGGCGTTGTTCGACGTGATGAGGGTGATGTGGCGATGTGCCTGTCGCTGCGGCACTTTTCTATAGCGCCGGGACGACAGGCGGTGGTTCCTGGAGGTGGTGCAGGCGCGTCGACCTCCCGCTCGGGAGCAGCAGCACGACGAACGGCGCACGCAACCTCACGGGAGGGAGCGGCTATTGCAGCGCGACGACTCTGCAGCGCGACGACTCAACAGGAACTTGTCGTGGTGTCTCTGCCCTCTCACGACGTAGCGGCAGGCTCCTCGCATGACGTAGCAGCTTGCTCCTCTCACGACGTAGCAGCAGGCACCCTCTCTACTTCGACTGCACGAAGGTGTCTCCAACCAGCTTTCCTTTTCTTCGATCACGTTCTGGAACTCGCAGACAATTTCAAATATTAGAAATGTTAATAAATAAACTATGAACTATTTAATGTTTTACTAGTTTTTGCCCGTGGCTTAGCAGCAAAATTACGCACATAAACCTTCTTAGATCACTATCCATTACGAAAACCTGCATCAAACCGTTGTGTAGTTTTAAAGATCTAAGCATATGTACATTTTTGACGACCTCACTGAGGTCCATGTAGTACCAATTAATAAAAATTATTGTCAATAGATCGACTTCATTGAATCTGCAGAAAGATTTGAATTATAAAGTTGTTTAGGAAGGAAGGCACATCTTGATCGGGTTCAAAACTGTGTTTATGTTAAACAAGTTTATAAAATGAAATAAAAAAAGTACTGATTATATGTATGTGTTTTATTAATCTACATACTAGCTGCGCACCGCGGTATTACCCACATTAATACAGGGTCAAAGTTAACCTATGTGTCAGGGCCTAACCTAATTCCATACCAAATTACTTCCAAGTCGGTTAAGGCATTTGAACGTGAAAAATAAACGAACATAAACACATTCAAGCTTTTATAAGATTAATGGTTTTATGTTATTATTACTTAATTAATATGCCTCTATTAATTAAGTATATATTACTTAATTAATATGCCTCTATTAATTAAGTATATATTACTTAATTAATATGCCTCTTTAATTTTACGTGAGAACTCTCGGAATAAAACAAAAAAAATTATAAGTATTTGTTTAAGTGTCGAGTTCTGTAACAGTGCTTTTACTGTTACTGTTTTATGATTATCTTTGAATCGATTATAATTATTATTTTCTGTTTGGTAGAGCCAATCAATCCAAAAGATCTTTTGCCGTAACACGTGGCTCAAAAAAGCGAGCAACGCCTGATTAAAACATACTAAAAAGCGAGGAATAATTATTAAAAAAAAATAACGAATGAAGTATTTTTTTATAAAGAAATTATAAATGTTTTAGAATCTACATAAATAAAATTATCAACACTTTGTTTGTGGACTTCCTGTTAAAAGTTTTAAAGAATCATAGCGTTGCAAGTCAATAAATTGAGCGTCTGATTTGAGCATGCGCCATCAAACCTCCACTTGTAGCTTACATTATATCAAGTTTTAAAGAAACTTTCTAACACACTCGATAGTTTACTATTCTATTTATTGCCATAATAGTTCTGTTTCACGTTCGTATTATATTAAATCAGATTGGATTTGAATTTACCTACAAGATTATTTCCGGTCTTGTACCGTAACCGGAAATCTTCTCCTAAATTCAAATCAAATTCAATTATGGTTTTTGGTGTTTAATATGATACCTACAAACATTAAAGATAAGAGAAACAAATTTATTAATTAAGTATATATTACTTAATTAATATGCCTCTTTAATTTTACGTGAGAACTCTTGGAATAAAACAAAAAAATAATAAGTATTTGTTTAAGTGTCGAGTTCTGTAACAGTGCTTTTACTGTTACTGTTTTATGATTATCTTTGAATCGATTATAATTATTATTTTCTGTTTGGTAGAGCCAATCAATCCAAAAGATCTTTTGCCGTAACACGTGGCTCAAAAAAGCGAGCAACGCCTGATTAAAACATACTAAAAAGCGAGGAATAATTATTAAAAAAAAATAACGAATGAAGTATTTTTTTATAAAGAAATTATAAATGTTTTAGAATCTACATAAATAAAATTATCAACACTTTGTTTGTGGACTTCCTGTTAAAAGTTTTAAAGAATCATAGCGTTGCAAGTCAATAAATTGAGCGTCTGATTTGAGCATGCGCCATCAAACCTCCACTTGTAGCTTACATTATATCAAGTTTTAAAGAAACTTTCTAACACACTCGATAGTTTACTATTCTATTTATTGCCATAATAGTTCTGTTTCACGTTCGTATTATATTTAATCAGATTGGATTTGAATTTACCTACAAGATTATTTCCGGTCTTGTACCGTAACCGGAAATCTTCTCCTAAATTGAAATCAAATTCAATTATGGTTTTTGGTGTTTAATATGATACCTACAAACATTAAAGATAAGAGAAACCAATTTAATTAAGCTTTTATGTATTATTAACATATTTGTTATGTTTTAAATAACTTTAAAAGGTTTTCTGACTAAATTCTGTAGTGGCGCAAAGTGAGCGGCAAGTGGGCGGAGCGTATTCTGGCTCAGTGATTGGTCCGCCCCCACATTTTCTGCGACTGGATGTTGGTGGAAGGGATGCGATGGCTTCCTGCTTCACGGCGCGCGATACTCAGCTAGTCGTTCGAGAGTTGCCTACGCGAATACATTTCGGCAGGTGTCTCTGCCCAATTTTCCTTCGACAGTTTGGAACTTCTGAAAGTTTTCGCGGCATCGATGCCGCTACTACATCCTGTGAGTATTTCCTATCCTGTGTGTTTTATTTGACTGCTCCGTTAGCTTAGTTGGTAGTGGCTCTGCCTTCTAATCTAGGGGTGCGGGTTCGATTCCCGCATGGCACAAGTAATTCTGAATATTAAAATTTGTAATTACTTGTGTTAAGTCTGGTCGTTTCTATGTATAATAAGTATGTATTTACAAAAGAAAAGTATATATGTATTATATCCGTTATCTAGTACCCATGATACAAGCGTAAGCTTAGTATGGGGCTAGATGGCGCTGTGTGATATGTCCTGAAATATTTATTGAAATATTTATTATTATTATTATTATTTATTTATTTAATAATTTTTTTTTAATTTGGAATGTCTATATGTCGAGAATACCAATATTGCTTGGTAAGATATATAAATTCTTGAATTTTAACGGTTTTCACAACTTTTAAGATTAGTTAAAAGTTGATTGCAAATTTGATAACGTTTTTTTAATATTCATAGGATAATAGTCGCGGGGGCGGAGGCCCCAGCGACGTGCCTCAGCGGCCCTACCGGTCCATCGCAGAGATACTGGACTCCATGCGCCCGGAGTCGCCAGAAATGTGAGTACCTACAATTTTACACGATTTTAGTTTTATTCAATTTGGTCGTTAGTTCGTTTCGATTTCAAGCCATTTTATTTCCTAATAATTTATTACGTAGTTTCCGCGAGCGTTAAGTGAGTTATTAAACATTTTACTTCGTAGCTTGGCTGTTTTTTCACGTGAAATAACTAAGCGTTCGTTACATTGTAAGTACGTAGTTCGCCGATTGACCCGCCGCTCCCACGTTGGGCGCCAACACGCCGAATATCTATATTTGCATCCCTTCCCAACAAAAGGAAGATATGAGAAGAACTGATAAAGTCTACGCTATCCCCTCATGTAGGACGGCTTTTGCTCAACGTTTCTCAAGTTTCTTAGGCCCATTCATGTACAATGAAATAAGTCAAACAGTTACTTTAAAGCCACTTAGTGCATACCAAAAAAAACTATAAAGAAAAGTATCAAAACTCGGTCATATCACGATATTGAATCCATAATAGAATCTATAAAGCAGACTATTATTTAACTGATCTAGATCGATTAAGAAAAATATCTAGCTTACCAGCTTTAAGCCTACTTAGGTACTTAGGTAAGTACCTAGGTACTACCGAAAAAAACAAGTAACAAAGCGCCGGAAGCACAGAATACATTGCCGGAAGTAGGAAAAAGCGATGATTTTACGAAGAACGCCGTAAAAGTTTGAAGACATTTAAAGTTTACAATATACCTTCTTAGGTACCTATTTAGGTACATTTTTTACGCCGTACAGTCCGGCAACCTACCTAGGTACCTACCTACCTACCTAGCGATACGTGTATCTGGCTAAGTACCTAAACCTATCTAGCTATTATTATATTAGGTACTACTTAAATCATAAACAGCTAATAATATCAGGTATTCAGTCATGTGAAGGCGAAATAACGTTTCCACGAATAGGTAGGACACCTAGGTACATTCTATCTCGTAATACTACATTTATATGTTAACATCTGTTATCAACAATATGACTAAACCAATAGAGAACAATGAAAACAATGATTTAGAATTGCACGCACTGATTTCGCAGCGCTGTTTTTTGGTTCCTCCATTTGTTCCCGATTTGCTCCCGCTCCCGCACACCGCCCGGCGCCGACCGCCGACCGAGCCGAGTGCCGAGCCGACGGCGCTTCAGTCGCGTGGCGTCGCTCGCACGGGTTGTACGTCCCCTCTGTGACGCCGTTTTGAAAATCCGCGTTTCGTAAATCGTTCGGTGATTGACCAATTGAAATTCGGATTTCGGTGATCGGTTCAGTGTTTTTGAAAGCATTCGAAAAATAGTGTGGTGATTGGAAATTGAAATATTTAGTGTTGTGCTGTGTTTTGTGGAGATCTTCGATGCATTTGTGTGGTGGAATTATCATCGCTAAAACAGGTTGGTGTTCTTTTTGCATTTATGTAGGGATAATTTGACGAGTAAATTATATAGTGTAGGGAGAAATATCTAAATTTCTTGGGTAGGCTTGTTACGGAAATTGTAAATAAGCGTTTAAGTGCGATAGAGACTAGGTACCTACAGGAATTAATGAAATAATACGATTTAATTAATAACTATTAAGGTCTTAACATCATTTATTATCGATGTGGTACCTAACCATCTCATCCGAAGGTACCTTATTCGAGATTAGATTTGTAAGTCATGAATTTCGTACCTAGGCAGGTACCTACGAATTTGACTCAAAAATATCACGCATTTTATAAGAACATTTGAAAAATCGTTTAAATCTTATAGTTTTTAAATTTAATCGATCTTATAAGAACATATGAATTAATCGTATTCAGTCTCATTCGAATTAGTGGTCAATTTCTATAGAGAGTCACTCGGAAAACGGAGAAATACCTACCTACCTACCTACCACAAGCCAATACCTACCTACTTACCTACTGTAAAATTTATAAAATAATCCATAAGTTCACATGTTTTCTAGCTTTGTATCTACTCACAAAAATGTTCCTATTGGAAATCATGAATATACCTACTAAAAATTATACCTACCCAAACCACTAAAACCAACAATTATAAAATACTAAAATGTCGCTAAAAATCGCGATTTAGCGTAGAAAGTAGAGTAGAGATTCTACAATTATAAGATTTGCTTTGCAAATAGGCTAGGTATAGTAAAATACTACCTACTAATAGTAAAACGGATTATCGTAGGTAGGTATAGAATAATTACAACGCAGAATCCTGCAATGACACCATATAGCTTTTTTTAAAAAGAACCTACTTTACGTGTTAAACAATATAACTTGCGTGCCTACAGATAGATTCCAACCAATTCCAACCAAATTTCATCAAAATCTGTTAGGTACCTATGTCGTTTAAGAGTGAAGAAAACATTCGCTTTTTAATCGTTACGCTTCGCATCTAGGTTCATACCAACCTACAATTTAAAACGCATTTTGCTCTACCTTGGCACTTCCATGAATAAGTTACAATCTTTATATCCTTGACAAATAATTAAGTAGGTACCTAAATTAGTTCCTAGATATTTTTAAATTACTCATTATAGACCAAGTTCTTTCTTGTTTAGTTAGGTAGGTACTTACTAATTATCATCAAGCTTGATTAAATTTTAAATCGTCATTGCGTAGGTAATTATATTTCTTAGTCTTTAGCGGTGCTTAACATCAGGCGGGATGTAGTCCAACGTAAACCTTGTTAAAAAAAACTCTCTCTTTGAGTTGTATTTCCTCATGACTGAGGGTCATGAGTCCCTCGCAGAATTATTCGTTACGGTAGTTCTCTTGGGCAGATACTTCGTGGTGGTTAAAAATCTATTCGTGGTAAAAACGCAATCTATTTCAACCCCGCCATGGCAAAGAGATTTATCGTAATATCGAAAAGAAAGGGTCCGACGGACCACAAATCAGCCCTACGGGTTAAAACAATAAAACAATTTCTTTCTATTAATATATATATATATAATTGTGTTCCTTCTTATATAGGGTTGTGGTGAAATAATAATTGAAGTTGTTGTTCTGAAATAATAGAGTATTTATTAATAAATATTAACCTATATCAAACACAATTATGACCACTTAAACTACACTTATCAAAATGAACCCACCTGAAATAATAGAGAAACAACATTCAAAGTTACTACTTCACAAGTAAAAGTACTAATTTTATCAATATCTTTAAAATAAATCTCAATTCACAATCAAACTATGTATGCGTTGTTCTCCATAATAAAATCTAACCTCCAAACTGTCAGCTTCAACAGTGAGCGCGGCAAATTCAAAATATGTATAGGCGGTACATTTAAATAAGCATAGACAGAGTATGTACATATATCATACTTTGTTTACATCTCCCCTCCTCCAAGAAGTTTTAAACTGGAGTTTAAAAACTTTTACAACTTTTTCACAGGTATAAGTTTGGTTATGTGAAAATGATTAGATTCACATTTTTTATGACCAGTGTCTACTGTGTACACCGATTTAGACAGTTTTTGTAGAATTTTAAATGGACCAATTTTCAATTCATCTAGTTTTTTCCTATTTAAGCGATTTCCGTTTTCAACATACACATAATCTCCTTCTTCTAATTCACACGCTTACCTATTTTTGTCAAACAGCTTCTTGTTATAATTATGTGATTTGATAGTCTTATCCAATGCTATTTTTCTATCTTGTATTAAATTGGTAAGGGTTAATTTTGGTCTTAATTCCTCTGGTACCGCATCAATATTTGTTCCATCCATTAAATATTTTGGAGAAAATCCCGTCACAGAATGTTCTGTTTCATTGTATTTCTGTGTACATTCATGAGCGATAGTCGTCCAAGCTGATTTGCCTTTATTTTCGTTAACTCTGCATCTGATTTTATTAACCAATGTTTGGTTCAGTCGTTCGATCAAACCATTTGAAAATGGGGCGTTTACAGCAGTAAAAATAATAGGGATATTTTCTTTATCTAAGTAGTTTTTGAACTCTTTTGAATTTATACCTGGATATTGATCAGATAAAATCATGCCAATTTTGTCTAATTGGGCCACTCTCTGTACCAATTTTATGAAATCATTTGAATTTTGAGTTTTTGATGTTAATATCCAAGCATGTCGGGTGAAATGGTCAACTAATAGGTGTAAGTAAGTTTTTGTTGAGCGTGAACCACCAAATCCACCAATAGTATCAATGGAAACTATTTCAAATGGTCGAGTTGCGGGGCCTAAATGAGACATTAGCCCGTATTTACATTTTTGTCTTGATTTATTTTTTATACAGATCTCACAATCCTCACATATCTTTTTAATGTTTGTAGCCAAATTTTTCGCTGTATAGAACGGTCTAAGTTTTTGTAGTATTTGTTGAGATCCTATGTGACAGAAATGTTTGTGTATGTCCTCTATAATCTTTTTACTAAACTCTTCAGTTAGTATAATTTTTTCCTTTTTCTTATCCATTTTATAATAAATTTTTTCCTTTAATTTCAAGCTGTTTTTGTTAAGTTGTATATCTCTGTTACTTTCTTGATCTTTTTTTATATCTTCCATTTTAATGAAGTTAATAATTTTGAAACTCTCATCTTGATTTTCATTTGGTTCCAATACAGGGTTTCTGCTCAAGCTATCTGCTTCCAAATTATATTTTCCTGGTGAGTATATAATTTCAAAATTATATTGGGACAGATAATAGGTGAGATCTCCTAATTCCTCATCTGTCCTCGCTTTAATGTTCATTTTTTCTAGAGGTTTGTGATCAGAAAAAACAGTAAACTTTTTTCCCATTAACCAATGTTGCCAATACTTTACTGCTTCTTTTATCGCCAAGCATTCCAGATATATAGCTTTCTTCTTCTTTTGGGCATCATTTAATTTTCTTGAAAAGTATGCACAAGGTTTTTCAGTTCCATCCTCTTGAGGTTGTTTTAGAACGGCACCAAGCCCTTGGACACTGGCGTCTGTATAAATATGTACTGGTAAATTAGGATCATATTGCTAATATGGGTTTAGAGCACAGTAATCTTTTTATTGTATCAAATGATTGTTGACTTTCTGTTGACCAAGTAAATTTCTGCCCTTTCCTTAATAACTTGTGTAAGGGCTCTAATATAATTGATATGTTTTGGACATATTTTCCATAAAAGTTTATTTTTCCTAAAAACTGCCGAACATTTTTCTGTGTTTTGGGAATTGGAAAATCCTGGATGGCTACCAAATTGTCTTTCAAAGGTGTTATCGTATTATCTTTTATTATGTGGCCTAAATACTTCACGGAATCCTGTGCAAAGTGACATTTCGAAAACTTCAGTCTGAAGCCCTCTTTCGATATTGCTTCTAATAGAAGAGACAAGTGTTTTATATGCTCCTCGAACGTTTCCGAATAAATCAAAATATCGTCAATGAAATTTACAGTAAAATCCATTTGTTTATGTTTTCTTATGATGCTGCTCAGTATCCTTTGAAAAATTGCCGGAGATGTTTTCAAGCCATATGGTAGACAAGTCCAGTTATAGTGGCCTTCCTGAGTGACAAACGCAGTTTTCTGCCTGTCTTCAATTTTCAGGGGAATGGACCAAAAAGCAGAATTAATATCAAGTGTAGAAAAGTACTTACAGTTTCTCGTTTTTACCATCAAGTCCTCAATCAGTAGGAAAGGTTGTGATTGAGGCACTACAATCTTATTTAAGTCACGAAAATCTATGCATAATCTTGACTTTTTTCCTTCTTCTTTCTTGAATGCAAGTGTGACTGGAGCTGCAAAGGGACTATAAGACTCTTCAATCAATTTTCTTTCTAACAGTTTTGATATTTGTTGTTCGATTTCTTTTTTATCCTGTATAGTACACCTGTATGGCCTTTTACTACAATATTTATCCACTAACAGATCAATATGTGCTTCATATCCGGATACTGTTCCTATGTCGTATTTATCTTTTGCAAAAAGTGTTTTATGTTTGCATATTAATTTATCTATTTCCAATCTTTGTTGGTAGTCTAGATTATTTACCGTAATATCGAAATCCGTCTCCTTTACATGTTCATTAAAATTAACTTTATATTCATCAATTTGTGTGTTACTTGAACTCTGTTTGCCTATGTGGCTACCCGTTAAGCCGGGAATATTATTTTTATATTTTTCCGTGTTGTTTTCCTGTCTAGGAAGAACCTGCGTAATTTGTAGTTCCTCATTTTGAACTAGACGAAAATCTCGTATACAATCTAATCCGATCAAAAAGTCATCTTCAAAATTTTCTTCATCTACCACAAAAACATTTATATTTTTTTCAATATCGAAAATCTTGATTTTTAACTCAGTCATTCCTTTAGTTCTTTTTACACCATTAATCGTTTTTAAACCTGCACTTTTATTCACAATTTTTCCTTGACACTGTTTTATTGATAATAATTTTGCATTTATTACAGAAACTTCTGAGCCAGGATCATAAATTCCTGAAGTACTCAAAGTGCTGTTTATCAATAACTTAACTTTGATTAATGGTGTAGTAACTAGTTTTTTGGATCAAAGTCATTCAGTTCGACTTCTAATTTAGAATTATTGACATTCCTTGTCTGTTCCCTTCTTGTATTTTCATTATTTTTATTCTTGAACCAGCATTCTGATTCCGGATGGTATCTGTTTCCTTTGTTCTCTTTTTCACAAATTCGACACGGCTTGTAGTTAATTTTTTTATCATTAATCCTGCTTTCATAGCTTCCTGTCTTCTTCTCATAATTTCTTTTACTAACTAAATGCTCTAAGCCTCTGATACTGTTAAACAAATCCTCAGATTCCTTAATATTTTCTCTATTTATTTTATCAGCTATATAGTTTGGTAGCCCTGTAGCAATCAGGTCAATCAGAGTGGTATTGTCCATAGATACATTTAATTCTAGTAAAAGTTTTTGTTTTTTTAACGCATATTCAATCAAAGTGCCTTGTCGGTATTTATATAGAATTGCATATCTCACCGGTGACCAGCCTCTATCAGCATAAGTTTCACAAAAGCTATTTTTCCACGTTGACCACTCAGAATTAACTGAATGTTTTATAAGCATAGCACTGTACCAATCAAGGGAACCATCTGCCAAAAACAGCCGAAGAATCTTAATTTTTTTTGTATTTTTTTCTACTCCAACCCGTGCACACTCAGCTTCAAATGTTGACATCCACTGAGACACATTAGTAACTTTCTTACTACAAACTTTTTCAATAACAAACTTTTCTGAAATATTTTTCACATTTTGAGGGTTATCTATTTTCACTTCAGCAAAATTTTCTAAAATTCTTGTTAATGCAGCTTCTGAAATTCCTGCAGGAGATGTATCTCTATGTGGAGACTGGATCTCTTCTAGTAAATAGCCCTTAAATTGCATGTTTCCATCTTCATCCATATATGCACTGCTTAAGAGGTTAAGTATCGTCAATGACCTTGAGCGTTTGACGCCTAACTAGTATAATACGCCATCTAGTGATCAACGGTCACAGCTCGTGAACACCGAGCTAGCTGTTGTCAAGGAATAAACGAAATCAGATGGGACTGATTGAAAAACTTTCTTTGCCTACAATGTTACTTACTCGGTGATGTTTTGTCGGTTAAATTATTAATGGTACTTGGTATTTAATTTATATGGTTTCTACCTATTTATTTATATGGTACTTGGTATTTTTTATTTAGTTTAATTAATAAATAAATAGTACAATATTGTTATAAAAATAACTTGTTAAAATGAATTGTAAAGAAAAAGTACATAGATTAAAAGTGATAAACTATAAACCTGCAGGTTTGCCCAATCGACGGCATGCAATTTTTTTTTATGCGATACTAATACATATGCTGAAGGCTGAGTATCACAATCACTTTGGCCATCAGACCTTGGAGTACCACAAGGGATCTCGAGAACTATAAGAGATAGCGGGTGGATGCTTGAACTAAATATGATGAGAACTGGTTGTTGGTATAGGATCATACGAAATCATCATCATCTTCAGCCAGCTTTCTACTGCATTCAATCTCTATATATTTTATCCGTTTGATAGTTTCTGATTTTTTACAACTTCAAGACATTTTGACTACATTTTTCATCATCATCATCTACAGCCCTAAACAAATTGGATTCGAGTTTTTTCAATATATTATATCCTACAGAGTTTGATGATAAGTTTGCGTTTCCAAATCCATATGACGATAAAGTTGCATATGACTACCGAGATCATTCAAAGTCACAGATAATCAAACATCATCATCATTCTCAGCCCACTTTTTACCGCATTTTATCTCTTTACCCTTGTGGGTCCAGAATGTATAGAATAAATGAAAAGTTGGTGATAGGTGGAATTGACCTTGGAGTACCAAAGGGATCTCGAAAACTATAAGAGATAGCAGGTTGGTGCTTGAACTAAATATGATGAGAACTGGTGGCATGTGTCGGATTATACAAAATCATCATCATCCTCAACCAACTTTCTACTGCATTTAATCTCTATGTATATTTTATCCGTTTGATAGTCACAGATTTTTTACAACTTCGAGACATTTTGAAAAAATATTTCATCATCTACAGCCCTAAACAAATTGGACACGAGTTTTTTTTTAATATCTAACCTACCGAGATTGATGATTAGTTTGCGTTTTCAAACCCATATGGAGATTTAGTTGCATTCGACTGCCTTGGTCATTTAAGTCACAGATTATCTAACATCATCATCATCCTCAGCCCACTTTTTACCGCATTTTATCTCTTTACCCCTTTTCTAGTGCCAATTTTTATTATTATTATTATTATTATTATAAACACAAACTAATGAAAAAGTGGGAAACAAAGAAAGAAGGGAGAATATTTAATGCTTATGTAATAACTTTATTGACAACACTATGTAAAAGTACACAAAATACGCTTAACGTACTCAACGATTGCAATAAAAACATATTTAAGCCAATGAAGCTATGTAATTACCAGATATGAAAGGCATGATTATTATAAAAACCGGCCAAGAGCGAGTCGGACTCGCGCACGAAGGGTTCCATACTATCGTCTATTTTTTGTACCTATTAGTTTAGATATTTATTTTTATAGTTTATAATATTATATATTTCTAAATATTTACTTACAAACACATATTCATGTTTCTACCTGTTTATAAAGATCGAGTAAAATATTGCTTAAAAATTACGTTTGTTGTATGGGAGCCTCCCTTTAATATATATATTTTGTTATTTAATTATTTATTTCGAAGTACAAATAATATACAAGTAAATATTCTGTGAAAATTTGAAGCGTATACTTGTAACCGTTTTTAACATTGAGCAAAAAAAAATACAGACTGGATACAGACAGCGGAGGCTTAGTAATAGGGTTCCGTGTTCATTCATGTACCTATATACTGTACTGAGAGCATGAAGGTTGCGATTGATCGTGTGACTGTTCGTTTTCTTGTTTTGGTTTTTTATTTTCTTTGTTAATAATGATCTTTTTAGTCGTTAATTGTTTTTTCAGCTTTGCTTCTATTATGTATTGTGGTTCTCTTATTGGCAGATTTCTTGGGTGCCGCGGGTCTATTATTTCTGGCAATACACAATCTTCATAAAAAGTTATCAATTTGGGTTTCATACATTTTTCACATATTTTTCCTAAAACCGAACTAGAAAGAAAGAAATAATGAAAAACGTGGAAAAAACGGGGAAAATTATTCATCTTTGAGGGCTACCGTTGCATGCGCTGCGAAAACGGTTCAAGATATCACAAAAATATGTATGAAAGAATTATTTCTCTTAAAATAATCTAACAAAATGTCCTCAACAATATATGTCTATCTTTTAAGGTTAACTCACTAGAACCGTTTTTTTGGTAATAACTATTCCACGCGGACGAAGTCGCGGGCACCAGCTAGTGTTATATAAATATCATTACTTATTAACGTAACAAATCTTGTAATCTTTGTATTTACTTTGACACCAGCAATACACCTTTTAACCGAACATAAACATAAATTGCGGGTAAAAAAATAATAGGTCTTTAACTATGAAATTGCCGATTTGTATGACGAAATTGAGAAAAATGATGAACAGATATACCTACATAGATGCAATTGATAACTAAAGTTAGATGGAAAAAAAGCTATGCACTACGTATATCAATTTCTCAAAAACAGTGTATATGATAAAAATATACCTAGTTAAAGTAGTGAAACCGACGACACATTGAAAGAGGTGTTTTCAATGACTTCCCTATAAGTAATATGCACTAGTAATACATTTTTTTTTTATCTAAGAGGTACATAATTCAACAATTGATACAATAAATATTGAATTTGGAAAAAATATAGCTGTACTTAAAAGTTACAAACAGATTAAAATGTAAGAAAAAAACGGCAATTTTATGGGTAAAGACCTATTATTATTTGGATTGAATAAGACTCACTCGAGTCGAGTTGTGACGTCAGGCGTTGGCGAACAAAAGAACCGGCATGTCGTGGCGTAACAACCATGAGCGCACGCGACTTGCGGCCGCTCGCCGCGCCTGCCGCCCGATCCGATACCTGCTGGTAAGGGGCCGTCCATTAATCACGTGATGTTTTTTTTGGCATTTTTTAACCCCCCCCTCCCCTGTGGTGATACATGGTGAGGTTTAAGACTATATATATATTTTTACTTTGGGAATTTTAATATAAATAAGTACCTAATTTTTTTCTGATAACTTGTAGATATAGACGTGAATTCTTGGAAGACCTATCATATCATGTAAATTAAACAAAAAATATTTTTTTTTCTTACTCTCACTCTTTTTTTTGCTTATAAAAAATATAGGCACATATTTGTAGGCAAAACAATTTACTACATATTATGTCTTAAACCATTTTTTTTGTAATATTTCAATGGACTAAAATGTCTGTTCTGTACGCGACACGAATTCACATCTACAACTATATTTACAAAATCACTTTTACTGAAGTCACTAAAAACTACCAAAATATCTTAAATAACTATATTTAGGAATTGTCTCTGTCAATTTAAACAATGTTTAATTAATAAATTGGGTTTAAAAAAAGAAAAAATTCGAAAATGTTCGGTCGGGAGACCGAATACGTCCACCCTTCGCAAGTTGCTAGAGCAGACTGACCCGCCCCCCGCCAAGGGCCGCGCGGGTGTCAGGCAATCAGAAAACCACAAAATAACACAAAACTCACAAAATTAGGGCTGTAAAAAATAATGTTAGCGATCATTTTGAAGAGTTTTACATTTCATATCTGATGGTGTAAACATATTTTGCAATGCTATCTTCCATCACAAGTTTTGACAAGATATAAGAATGAAAAATGCTTTCACTAAATATATATTTTTTTGCAATAGAAGCTTGTAATTCATTCTTTTTTTGGCAACATTTATTAGATTAAAATATGTTCTATTTGATAATATTTTTTATAAGTTGGTAGGAATTCTCCAATCTTCACACATATGAGTTAAATGTACCCATTTAGCGAATCGTAAAGGCTTAATTCAGGTGTTAGTGAAATCCACACTTGTCTTTTTTCGTGTCTTCTTTGAAGTGTATTTTTAACTTTTTGGTAAATCTCTGTCTTCAAAATAGCGTCATGCTGCTTGGCATATTGATGCTTCTCTGGAATTATATAGGTTTTTCCGTTGGTATTTGTGATGGAAGTAATACACATGACATTGGTATTTGTATCTTCACTGGCTTTTATCAAAAATTCAAACCTTAACTTATCCATTGTAGATTATAACCACAAGAATGTTGTTTTATAATTGTGTTTCTTCTTATATAGGGTTGTGGTGAAATAATAATTGAAGTTGTTGTTCTGAAATAATAGAGTATTTATTAATAAATATTAACCTATATCAAACACAATTATGACCACTTAAACTACACTTATCAAAATGAACCCACCTGAAATAATAGAGAAACAACATTCAAAGTTACTACTTCACAAGTAAAAGTACTAATTTTATCAATATCTTTAAAATAAATCTCAATTCACAATCAAACTATGTATGCGTTGTTCTCCATAATAAAATGTAACCTCCAAACTGTCAGCTTCAACAGTGAGCGCGGCAAATTCAAAATATGTATAGGCGGTACATTTAAATAAGCATAGACAGAGTATGTACATATATCATACTTTGTTTACATATATATAAATAGAAAGAAACTAAGTACCTACTACTGTTTTAAGATTTAACATTGTATAAATGTTTTGTAATCACTAGATGTTAAAAATATTATCTAATATCAACTAACAGTCAACAAAAAATATTGTCGTCGATTTTTACATATTCTTTTTACTTCTTACGAAACATAATTGACTATCCTTGTCGTCCTATCTTTTGACGCGCTGAGTGTGTGCGAGAGGGTCGCCGTCGGCCGAGATACAATCTTCGGATTAGTTCGGAAGGTGGTATGACTTTTTGCATGCACGCATAGCCAATGTTTACATTTCAAGTTTCAACCTAACCTTAAAACAAACTTTTGTTTTCGTGATTAAAATTAAATTACAGAAAATTGTAATCGATGTTACTACCGTAAACCTATGTATCGTGACCAAACAGTTAAAGTTGTGTGAATGCGGTTAATTTGTATTGCGATCCGGAGCCAACGCTGCACTTAAATCAAATTTTAAGCACTATGCTGTAGGTTTTATTGTCTGTTCATAATGAAGCGTACGACATCCGGTTTGATGGCAGTTAATGTGCAGCAAGATGTGCCAGCGCGGTAACGCCGCGCACGTGCCAAGTGTCCGCCAGCTCGCCGCACTTGCATTAGCGCATATAGCCCTCACATCCCACAGCGCAGCCTTTCTATTGCTTATGAAATGTTCCTACTTCTGTAGATGCACCCGCACAGGTTTTTAATATCAGGAAAGATCTTAACACTTATGCCTACCCTCTTTTTATTAATACTTCAATCTAAAAATATGTTAATTTAAAATATTAAATATCTGCTCTGTGATTATTTACAATGATTAAGATTGTTAACAATTACAAGCCACAGTTTAAGGAATCAATAATTGATTTGTGAGCATTGGCCAGCTCGTAGATTGGATGTTTGAGAAGGACGAGTAGTCTTGTTTGATTAACAAAAACTAACAAATTAACGGTACTTGGTAACGGTTACATACAGTGGGTTTTTTTGGCTGTTGCGCGCACTCCTGGTGCGCTGCTGCGCGCACTCCTGGTGCGCTGCTGCGCGCAATCCTGGTGCGCTGCTGCGCGCACTCCTGGTGTGCTGCACCGCGCACTCCTGGTGCGCTGCTGCGCGCACTCCTGGTGCGCTGCTGCGCACACTCCTCGTGTGCTGCTGCACGCACTCCTCGTGCGCTATTGCGCGCACTCCTAGTGTTATTAAAAGGGTTATATATCAGGTAGGTGCGGGAGGATTTTATAAATCTATCTCCCAAATCTACGGCGGTTCCTAACGTTGGTGTATGATGAATTCCAGGATCATCGAAAGCCGCGTCTCCGCCCACACCCCGGGATTCGAGCCCGCAGACTTCGGGTACGAGACCAGACGCCGCAGGGTGTTCCATGTTTCCTGCTCGGTGCTGACGACATCAGCTCGTGAACTTCCCCCAGCGCGTCGGGTTGGAAATCCGAGCGGTTCAGTGAGCCTGCTACGGACAAAGACATATTTCCAAAGTAAGATCTGTCCATTTTTATTTCGAGTCCCGAGTTGACGCTACCCTCATTTCGTTTTTGTTAATGAGATTCTGATCGTGACCTACATTTGTTGTGTGTAGTTTTCCCTCGGTAGGGGCCCATACCGAGGTTTATTGCATGTTTGTAACATATTCCATTTTGAACTTTTAATCCGTGAGCATTGGCCAGCTCGTGGATTGGATGTTTGAGAAGGACGAGTAGTCTTGTTTGATTAACAAAAACTAACAAATTAACGGTACTTGGTTACGGTTACATACAGTGGGTTTTTTGAATAATTTTTGCCTTTGTCCTCAGAAAACGGTAATGATGGTGAAGGCACTGAATGTTTAGATCCAAGACCAGGGGCTTACGCGCACTCTTCGTGTGCTGTTGCGCGCCCGCCTGGTGCGCTACTGCGCGCACTCCAGGTGCGCTGCTGCGCGCGCTCCTCGTGTGCTGTTGCGCGCACTCCTGGTGCGCTGCTGCGCGCACTCCTGGTGTGCTGCTGCGCGCACTCCTGGTGCGCTGCTGCGCGCACTCCTGGTGCGCTGCTGCGCACACTCCTCGTGTGCTGCTGCAAGAACTCCTCGTGCGCTATTGCGCGCACTCCTGGTGTTATTAAAAGGGTTATATATCAGGTAGGTGCGGGAGGATTTTATAAATCTATCTCCCAAATCTACGGCGGTTCCTAACGTTGGTGTATGATGAATTCCAGGGTCATCGAAAGCCGCGTCTCCGCCCACACCCCGGGATTCGAGCCCGCAGACTTCGGGTACGAGACCTGACGCCGCAGGGTGTTCCATGTTTCCTGCTCGGTGCTGACGACATCAGCTCGTGAACTTCCCCCAGCGCGTCGGGTTGGAAATCCGAGCGGTTCAGTGAGCCTGCTACGGACAGACATATTTCCAAAGTAAGATCTGTCCATTTTTATTTCGAGTCCCGAGTTGACGCTACCCTCATTTCGTTTTTGTTAATGAGATTCTGATCGTGACCTAGATTTGTTGTGTGTAGTTTTCCCTCGGTAGGGGCCCATACCGAGGTTTATTGCATGTTTGTAACATATTCCATTTTGAACTTTTAATCTGTGAGCATTGGCCAGCTCGTGGATTGGATGTTTGAGAAGGACGAGTAGTCTTGTTTGATTAATAAAAACTAACAAATTAACGGTACTTGGTTACGGTTACATACAGTGGGTTTTTTGAATAATTTTTGCCTTTGTCCTCAGAAAACGGTAATGATGGTGAAGGCACTGAATGTTTAGATCCAAGACCAGGGGCTTACGCGCACTCTTCGTGTGCTGTTGCGCGCCCGCCTGGTGCGCTACTGCGCGCACTCCAGGTGCGCTGCTAAGCGCACTCTTCGTGTGCTGCTGCGCGCGCTCCTCGTATGCTGCTGCGCGCGCTCCTGGTGCGCTGCTGCGCGCGCTCCTGGTATGCTGCTGCGCGCGCTCCTCGTATGCTGCTGCGCGCGCTCCTCGTATGCTGTTGCGCGCACTCCTGGTGCGCTGCTGCGCGCACTCCTGGTGCGCTGCTGCGCACACTCCTCGTGTGCTGCTGCACGCACTCCTCGTGCGCTATTGCGCGCACTCCTGGTGTTATTAAAAGGGTTATATATCAGGTAGGTGCGGGAGGATTTTATAAATCTATCTCCCAAATCTACGGCGGTTCCTAACGTTGGTGTATGATGAATTCCAGGGTCATCGAAAGCCGCGTCTCCACCCACACCCCGGGATTCGAGCCCGCAGACTTCGGGTACGAGACCTGACGCCGCAGGGTGTTCCATGTTTCCTGCTCGGTGCTGACGACATCAGCTCGTGAACTTCCCCCAGCGCGTCGGGTTGGAAATCCGAGCGGTTCAGTGAGCCTGCTACGGATAGACATATTTCCAAAGTAAGATCTGTCCATTTTTATTTCGAGTCCCGAGTTGACGCTACCCTCATTTCGTTTTTGTTAATGAGATTCTGATCGTGACCTAGATTTGTTGTGTGTAGTTTTCCCTCGGTAGGGGCCCATACCGAGGTTTATTGCATGTTTGTAACATATTCCATTTTGAACTTTTAATCCGTGAGCATTGGCCAGCTCGTGGATTGGATGTTTGAGAAGGACGAGTAGTCTTGTTTGATTAACAAAAACTAACAAATTAACGGTACTTGGTTACGGTTACATACAGTGGGTTTTTAGAATAATTTTTGCCTTTGTCCTCAGAAAACGGTAATGATGGTGAAGGCACTGAATGTTTAGATCCAAGACCAGGGGCTTACGCGCACTCTTCGTGTGCTGTTGCGCGCCCGCCTGGTGCGCTACTGCGCGCACTCCAGGTGCGCTGCTGCGCGCACTCTTCGTGTGCTGCTGCGCGCACTTCTGGTGCGCTGCTGCGCGCGCTCCTCGTATGCTGCTGCGCGCGCTCCTGGTGCGCTGCTGCGCGCGCTCCTCGTATGCTGCTGCGCGCGCTCCTCGTATGCTGTTGCGCGCACTCCTGGTGCGCTGCTGCGCGCACTCCTGGTGCGCTGCTGCGCACACTCCTCGTGTGCTGCTGCACGCACTCCTCGTGCGCTATTGCGCGCACTCCTGGTGTTATTAAAAGGGTTATATATCAGGTAGGTGCGGGAGGATTTTATAAATCTATCTCCTAAATCTACGGCGGTTCCTAACGTTGGTGTATGATGAATTCCAGGGTCATCGAAAGCCGCGTCTCCGCCCACACCCCGGGATTCGAGCCCGCAGACTTCGGGTACGAGACCAGACGCCGCAGGGTGTTCCATGTTTCCTGCTCGGTGCTGACGACATCAGCTCGTGAACTTCCCCCAGCGCGTCGGGTTGGAAATCCGAGCGGTTCAGTGAGCCTGCTACGGACAGACATATTTCCAAAGTAAGATCTGTCCATTTTTATTTCGAGTCCCGAGTTGACGCTACCCTCATTTCGTTTTTGTTAATGAGATTCTGATCGTGACCTAGATTTGTTGTGTGTAGTTTTCCCTCGGTAGGGGCCCATACCGAGGTTTATTGCATGTTTGTAATATATTCCATTTTGAACTTTTAATCCGTGAGCATTGGCCAGCTCGTGGATTGGATGTTTGAGAAGGACGAGTAGTCTTGTTTGATTAACAAAAACTAACAAATTAACGGTACTTGGTTACGGTTACATACAGTGGGTTTTTAGAATATTTTTTGCCTTTGTCCTCAGAAAACGGTAATGATGGTGAAGGCACTGAATGTTTAGATCCAAGACCAGGGGCTTACGCGCACTCTTCGTGTGCTGTTGCGCGCCCGCCTGGTGCGCTACTGCGCGCACTCCAGGTGCGCTGCTGCGCGCACTCTTCGTGTGCTGCTGCGCGCACTTCTGGTGCGCTGCTGCGCGCGCTACTCGTATGCTGCTGCGCGCGCTCCTGGTGCGCTGCTGCGCGCGCTCCTCGTATGCTGCTGCGCGCGCTCCTCGTATGCTGTTGCGCGCACTCCTGGTGCGCTGCTGCGCGCACTCCTGGTGCGCTGCTGCGCACACTCCTCGTGTGCTGCTGCACGCACTCCTCGTGCGCTATTGCGCGCACTCCTGGTGTTATTAAAAGGGTTATATATCAGGTAGGTGCGGGAGGATTTTATAAATCTATCTCCCAAATCTACGGCGGTTCCTAACGTTGGTGTATGATGAATTCCAGGGTCATCGAAAGCCGCGTCTCCACCCACACCCCGGGATTCGAGCCCGCAGACTTCGGGTACGAGACCTGACGCCGCAGGGTGTTCCATGTTTCCTGCTCGGTGCTGACGACATCAGCTCGTGAACTTCCCCCAGCGCGTCGGGTTGGAAATCCGAGCGGTTCAGTGAGCCTGCTACGGATAGACATATTTCCAAAGTAAGATCTGTCCATTTTTATTTCGAGTCCCGAGTTGACGCTACCCTCATTTCGTTTTTGTTAATGAGATTCTGATCGTGACCTAGATTTGTTGTGTGTAGTTTTCCCTCGGTAGGGGCCCATACCGAGGTTTATTGCATGTTTGTAACATATTCCATTTTGAACTTTTAATCCGTGAGCATTGGCCAGCTCGTGGATTGGATGTTTGAGAAGGACGAGTAGTCTTGTTTGATTAACAAAAACTAACAAATTAACGGTACTTGGTTACGGTTACATACAGTGGGTTTTTAGAATAATTTTTGCCTTTGTCCTCAGAAAACGGTAATGATGGTGAAGGCACTGAATGTTTAGATCCAAGACCAGGGGCTTACGCGCACTCTTCGTGTGCTGTTGCGCGCCCGCCTGGTGCGCTACTGCGCGCACTCCAGGTGCGCTGCTGCGCGCACTCTTCGTGTGCTGCTGCGCGCACTTCTGGTGCGCTGCTGCGCGCGCTCCTCGTATGCTGCTGCGCGCGCTCCTGGTGCGCTGCTGCGCGCGCTCCTCGTATGCTGCTGCGCGCGCTCCTCGTATGCTGTTGCGCGCACTCCTGGTGCGCTGCTGCGCGCACTCCTGGTGCGCTGCTGCGCACACTCCTCGTGTGCTGCTGCACGCACTCCTCGTGCGCTATTGCGCGCACTCCTGGTGTTATTAAAAGGGTTATATATCAGGTAGGTGCGGGAGGATTTTATAAATCTATCTCCTAAATCTACGGCGGTTCCTAACGTTGGTGTATGATGAATTCCAGGGTCATCGAAAGCCGCGTCTCCGCCCACACCCCGGGATTCGAGCCCGCAGACTTCGGGTACGAGACCAGACGCCGCAGGGTGTTCCATGTTTCCTGCTCGGTGCTGACGACATCAGCTCGTGAACTTCCCCCAGCGCGTCGGGTTGGAAATCCGAGCGGTTCAGTGAGCCTGCTACGGACAGACATATTTCCAAAGTAAGATCTGTCCATTTTTATTTCGAGTCCCGAGTTGACGCTACCCTCATTTCGTTTTTGTTAATGAGATTCTGATCGTGACCTAGATTTGTTGTGTGTAGTTTTCCCTCGGTAGGGGCCCATACCGAGGTTTATTGCATGTTTGTAATATATTCCATTTTGAACTTTTAATCCGTGAGCATTGGCCAGCTCGTGGATTGGATGTTTGAGAAGGACGAGTAGTCTTGTTTGATTAACAAAAACTAACAAATTAACGGTACTTGGTTACGGTTACATACAGTGGGTTTTTAGAATAATTTTTGCCTTTGTCCTCAGAAAACGGTAATGATGGTGAAGGCACTGAATGTTTAGATCCAAGACCAGGGGCTTACGCGCACTCTTCGTGTGCTGTTGCGCGCCCGCCTGGTGCGCTACTGCGCGCACTCCAGGTGCGCTGCTGCGCGCACTCTTCGTGTGCTGCTGCGCGCACTTCTGGTGCGCTGCTGCGCGCGCTACTCGTATGCTGCTGCGCGCGCTCCTGGTGCGCTGCTGCGCGCGCTCCTCGTATGCTGCTGCGCGCGCTCCTCGTATGCTGTTGCGCGCACTCCTGGTGCGCTGCTGCGCGCACTCCTGGTGCGCTGCTGCGCACACTCCTCGTGTGCTGCTGCACGCACTCCTCGTGCGCTATTGCGCGCACTCCTGGTGTTATTAAAAGGGTTATATATCAGGTAGGTGCGGGAGGATTTTATAAATCTATCTCCCAAATCTACGGCGG
The DNA here is from genome assembly GCA_964023185.1 of Macaria liturata. Classification (NCBI taxonomy): domain Eukaryota; kingdom Metazoa; phylum Arthropoda; class Insecta; order Lepidoptera; family Geometridae; genus Macaria; species Macaria liturata. The sequence continues at coordinate 13,434,774 of OZ026809.1, read as the reverse complement.
TTCCTAACGTTGGTGTATGATGAATTCCAGGGTCATCGAAAGCCGCGTCTCCGCCCACACCCCGGGATTCGAGCCCGCAGACTTCGGGTACGAGACCAGACGCCGCTTCCTGCTCGGTGCTGACGACATCAGCTCGTGAACTTCCCCCAGCGCGTCGGGTTGGAGATCCGAGCGGTTAAGTGAGCCTGCTACGGACAAAGACATATTTCCAAAGTAAGATCTGTCCATTTTTATTTCGAGTCCCGAGTTGACGCTACCCTCATTTCGTTTTTGTTAATGAGATTCTGATCGTGACCTAGATTTGTTGTGTGTAGTTTTCCCTCGGTAGGGGCCCATACCGAGGTTTATTGCATGTTTGTAATATATTCCATTTTGAACTTTTAATCCGTGAGCATTGGCCAGCTCGTGGATTGGATGTTTGAGAAGGACGAGTAGTCTTGTTTGATTAACAAAAACTAACAAATTAACGGTACTTGGTTACGGTTACATACAGTGGGTTTTTTGAATAATTTTTGCCTTTGTCCTCAGAAAACGGTAATGATGGTGAAGGCACTGAATGTTTAGATCCAAGACCAGGGGCTTACGCGCCCGCCTTGTGCGCTACTGCGCGCAATCCAGGTGCGCTACTGCGCGCACTCCAGGTGCGCTGCTGCGCGCGCTCCTCGTGTGCTGTTGCGCGCACTCCTGGTGCGCTGCTGCGCGCACTCCTGGTGTGCTGCTGCGCGCACTCCTGGTGCGCTGCTGCACGCACTCCTCGTGCGCTATTGCGCGCACTCCTGGTGTTATTAAAAGGGTTATATATCAGGTAGGTGCGGGAGGATTTTATAAATCTATCTCCCAAATCTACGGCGGTTCCTAACGTTGGTGTATGATGAATTCCAGGGTCATCGAAAGCCGCGTCTCCACCCACACCCCGGGATTCGAGCCCGCAGACTTCGGGTACGAGACCTGACGCCGCAGGGTGTTCCATGTTTCCTGCTCGGTGCTGACGACATCAGCTCGTGAACTTCCCCCAGCGCGTCGGGTTGGAAATCCGAGCGGTTCAGTGAGCCTGCTACGGACAAAGACATATTTCCAAAGTAAGATCTGTCCATTTTTATTTCGAGTCCCGAGTTGACGCTACCCTCATTTCGTTTTTGTTAATGAGATTCTGATCGTGACCTACATTTGTTGTGTGTAGTTTTCCCTCGGTAGGGGCCCATACCGAGGTTTATTGCATGTTTGTAACATATTCCATTTTGAACTTTTAATCCGTGAGCATTGGCCAGCTCGTGGATTGGATGTTTGAGAAGGACGAGTAGTCTTGTTTGATTAATAAAAACTAACAAATTAACGGTACTTGGTTACGGTTACATACAGTGGGTTTTTAGAATAATTTTTGCCTTTGTCCTCAGAAAACGGTAATGATGGTGAAGGCACTGAATGTTTAGATCCAAGACCAGGGGCTTACGCGCACTCTTCGTGTGCTGTTGCGCGCCCGCCTGGTGCGCTACTGCGCGCACTCCAGGTGCGCTGCTGCGCGCACTCTTCGTGTGCTGCTGCGCGCACTTCTGGTGCGCTGCTGCGCGCACTCCTGGTGCGCCGCTGTGCGCACTCCTGGTGCGCTGCTACGCGCACTCCTCGTGCACTGTTGCGCGCACTCCCCATGCGCTGTTACGCGCACTCCTGGTGCGCTGCTGCGCGCACTCCTGGTGCGCTGCTGCGCACACTCCTCGTGTGCTGCTGCACGCACTCCTCGTGCGCTATTGCGCGCACTCCTGGTGTTATTAAAAGGGTTATATATCAGGTAGGTGCGGGAGGATTTTATAAATCTATCTCCCAAATCTACGGCGGTTCCTAACGTTGGTGTATGATGAATTCCAGGGTCATCGAAAGCCGCGTCTCCGCCCACACCCCTTGATTCGAGCCCGCAGACTTCGGGTACGAGACCAGACGCCGCAGGGTGTTCCATGTTTCCTGCTCGGTGCTGACGACATCAGCTCGTGAACTTCCCCCAGCGCGTCGGGTTGGAGATCCGAGCGGTTCAGTGAGCCTGCTACGGACAAAGACATATTTCCAAAGTAAGATCTGTCCATTTTTATTTCGAGTCCCGAGTTGACGCTACCCTCATTTCGTTTTTGTTAATGAGATTCTGATCGTGACCTAGATTTGTTGTGTGTAGTTTTCCCTCGGTAGGGGCCCATACCGAGGTTTATTGCATGATTGTAATATATTCCATTTTGAACTTTTAATCCGTGAGCATTGGCCAGCTCGTGGATTGGATGTTTGAGAAGGACGAGTAGTCTTGTTTGATTAACAAAAACTAACAAATTAACGGTACTTGGTTACGGTTACATACAGTGGGTTTTTTGAATAATTTTTGCCTTTGTCCTCAGAAAACGATAATGATGGTGAAGGCACTGAATGTTTAGATCCAAGACCAGGGGCTTACGCGCACTCTTCGTGTGCTGTTGCGCGCCCGCCTGGTGCGCTACTGCGCGCACTCCAGGTGCGCTGCTGCGCGCGCTCCTCGTGTGCTGTTGCGCGCACTCCTGGTGCGCTGCTGCGCGCACTCCTGGTGTGCTGCTGCGCGCACTCCTGGTGCGCTGCTGCGCGCACTCCTGGTGCGCTGCTGCGCACACTCCTCGTGTGCTGCTGCACGCACTCCTCGTGCGCTATTGCGCGCACTCCTGGTGTTATTAAAAGGGTTATATATCAGGTAGGTGCGGGAGGATTTTATAAATCTATCTCCCAAATCTACGGCGGTTCCTAACGTTGGTGTATGATGAATTCCAGGGTCATCGAAAGCCGCGTCTCCGCCCACACCCCGGGATTCGAGCCCGCAGACTTCGGGTACGAGACCTGACGCCGCAGGGTGTTCCATGTTTCCTGCTCGGTGCTGACGACATCAGCTCGTGAACTTCCCCCAGCGCGTCGGGTTGGAAATCCGAGCGGTTCAGTGAGCCTGCTACGGACAGACATATTTCCAAAGTAAGATCTGTCCATTTTTATTTCGAGTCCCGAGTTGACGCTACCCTCATTTCGTTTTTGTTAATGAGATTCTGATCGTGACCTAGATTTGTTGTGTGTAGTTTTCCCTCGGTAGGGGCCCATACCGAGGTTTATTGCATGTTTGTAATATATTCCATTTTGAACTTTTAATCCGTGAGCATTGGCCAGCTCGTGGATTGGATGTTTGAGAAGGACGAGTAGTCTTGTTTGATTAACAAAAACTAACAAATTAACGGTACTTGGTTACGGTTACATACAGTGGGTTTTTTGAATAATTTTTGCCTTTGTCCTCAGAAAACGGTAATGATGGTGAAGGCACTGAATGTTTAGATCCAAGACCAGGGGCTTACGCGCACTCTTCGTGTGCTGTTGCGCGCCCGCCTGGTGCGCTACTGCGCGCACTCCAGGTGCGCTGCTGCGCGCACTCTTCGTGTGCTGCTGCGCGCACTTCTGGTGCGCTGCTGCGCGCGCTCCTCGTATGCTGCTGCGCGCGCTCCTGGTGCGCTGCTGCGCGCGCTCCTCGTATGCTGCTGCGCGCGCTCCTCGTATGCTGTTGCGCGCACTCCTGGTGCGCTGCTGCGCGCACTCCTGGTGCGCTGCTGCGCACACTCCTCGTGTGCTGCTGCACGCACTCCTCGTGCGCTATTGCGCGCACTCCTGGTGTTATTAAAAGGGTTATATATCAGGTAGGTGCGGGAGGATTTTATAAATCTATCTCCTAAATCTACGGCGGTTCCTAACGTTGGTGTATGATGAATTCCAGGGTCATCGAAAGCCGCGTCTCCGCCCACACCCCGGGATTCGAGCCCGCAGACTTCGGGTACGAGTCCAGACGCCGCAGGGTGTTCCATGTTTCCTGCTCGGTGCTGACGACATCAGCTCGTGAACTTCCCCCAGCGCGTCGGGTTGGAGATCCGAGCGGTTCAGTGAGCCTGCTACGGACAAAGACATATTTCCAAAGTAAGATCTGTCCATTTTTATTTCGAGTCCCGAGTTGACGCTACCCTCATTTCGTTTTTGTTAATGAGACTCTGATCGTGACCTAGATTTGTTGTGTGTAGTTTTCCCTCGGTAGGGGCCCATACCGAGGTTTATTGCATGTTTGTAACATATTCCATTTTGAACTTTTAATCCGTGAGCATTGGCCAGCTCGTGGATTGGATGTTTGAGAAGGACGAGAAGTCTTGTTTGATTAATAAAAACTAACAAATTAACGGTACTTGGTTACGGTTACATACAGTGGGTTTTTTGAATAATTTTTGCCTTTGTCCTCAGAAAACGGTAATGATGGTGAAGGCACTGAATGTTTAGATCCAAGACCAGGGGCTTACGCGCACTCTTCGTGTGCTGTTGCGCGCCCGCCTGGTGCGCTACTGCGCGCACTCCAGGTGCGCTGCTGCGCGCGCTCCTCGTGTGCTGTTGCGCGCACTCCTGGTGCGCTGCTGCGCGCACTCCTGGTGTGCTGCTGCGCGCACTCCTGGTGCGCTGCTGCGCGCACTCCTGGTGCGCTGCTGCGCACACTCCTCGTGTGCTGCTGCACGCACTCCTCGTGCGCTATTGCGCGCACTCCTGGTGTTATTAAAAGGGTTATATATCAGGTAGGTGCGGGAGGATTTTATAAATCTATCTCCCAAATCTACGGCGGTTCCTAACGTTGGTGTATGATGAATTCCAGGGTCATCGAAAGCCGCGTCTCCGCCCACACCCCGGGATTCGAGCCCGCAGACTTCGGGTACGAGACCTGACGCCGCAGGGTGTTCCATGTTTCCTGCTCGGTGCTGACGACATCAGCTCGTGAACTTCCCCCAGCGCGTCGGGTTGGAAATCCGAGCGGTTCAGTGAGCCTGCTACGGACAGACATATTTCCAAAGTAAGATCTGTCCATTTTTATTTCGAGTCCCGAGTTGACGCTACCCTCATTTCGTTTTTGTTAATGAGATTCTGATCGTGACCTAGATTTGTTGTGTGTAGTTTTCCCTCGGTAGGGGCCCATACCGAGGTTTATTGCATGTTTGTAATATATTCCATTTTGAACTTTTAATCCGTGAGCATTGGCCAGCTCGTGGATTGGATGTTTGAGAAGGACGAGTAGTCTTGTTTGATTAACAAAAACTAACAAATTAACGGTACTTGGTTACGGTTACATACAGTGGGTTTTTTGAATAATTTTGGCCTTTGTCCTCAGAAAACGGTAATGATGGTGAAGGCACTGAATGTTTAGATCCAAGACCAGGGGCTTACGCGCACTCTTCGTGTGCTGTTGCGCGCCCGCCTGGTGCGCTACTGCGCGCACTCCAGGTGCGCTGCTGCGCGCACTCTTCGTGTGCTGCTGCGCGCACTTCTGGTGCGCTGCTGCGCGCGCTCCTCGTATGCTGCTGCGCGCGCTCCTGGTGCGCTGCTGCGCGCGCTCCTCGTATGCTGCTGCGCGCGCTCCTCGTATGCTGTTGCGCGCACTCCTGGTGCGCTGCTGCGCGCACTCCTGGTGCGCTGCTGCGCACACTCCTCGTGTGCTGCTGCACGCACTCCTCGTGCGCTATTGCGCGCACTCCTGGTGTTATTAAAAGGGTTATATATCAGGTAGGTGCGGGAGGATTTTATAAATCTATCTCCTAAATCTACGGCGGTTCCTAACGTTGGTGTATGATGAATTCCAGGGTCATCGAAAGCCGCGTCTCCGCCCACACCCCGGGATTCGAGCCCGCAGACTTCGGGTACGAGTCCAGACGCCGCAGGGTGTTCCATGTTTCCTGCTCGGTGCTGACGACATCAGCTCGTGAACTTCCCCCAGCGCGTCGGGTTGGAGATCCGAGCGGTTCAGTGAGCCTGCTACGGACAAAGACATATTTCCAAAGTAAGATCTGTCCATTTTTATTTCGAGTCCCGAGTTGACGCTACCCTCATTTCGTTTTTGTTAATGAGACTCTGATCGTGACCTAGATTTGTTGTGTGTAGTTTTCCCTCGGTAGGGGCCCATACCGAGGTTTATTGCATGTTTGTAACATATTCCATTTTGAACTTTTAATCCGTGAGCATTGGCCAGCTCGTGGATTGGATGTTTGAGAAGGACGAGAAGTCTTGTTTGATTAATAAAAACTAACAAATTAACGGTACTTGGTTACGGTTACATACAGTGGGTTTTTTGAATAATTTTTGCCTTTGTCCTCAGAAAACGGTAATGATGGTGAAGGCACTGAATGTTTAGATCCAAGACCAGGGGCTTACGCGCACTCTTCGTGTGCTGTTGCGCGCCCGCCTGGTGCGCTACTGCGCGCACTCCAGGTGCGCTGCTGCGCGCGCTCCTCGTGTGCTGTTGCGCGCACTCCTGGTGCGCTGCTGCGCGCACTCCTGGTGCGCTGCTGCGCGCACTCCTGGTGTGCTGCTGCGCGCACTCCTGGTGCGCTGCTGCGCGCACTCCTGGTGCGCTGCTGCGCACACTCCTCGTGTGCTGCTGCACGCACACCTCGTGCGCTATTGCGCGCACTCCTGGTGTTATAAAAAAGGGTTATATATCAGGTAGGTGCGGGAGGATTTTATAAATCTATCTCCCAAATCTACGGCGGTTCCTAACGTTGGTGTATGATGAATTCCAGGGACATCGAAAGCCGCGTCTCCGCCCACACCCCGGGATTCGAGCCCGCAGACTTCGGGTACGAGACCAGACGCCGCAGGGTGTTCCATGTTTCCTGCTCGGTGCTGACGACATCAGCTCGTGAACTTCCCCCAGCGCGTCGGGTTGGAGATCCGAGCGGTTCAGTGAGCCTGCTACGGACAAAGACATATTTCCCAAGTAAGATCTGTCCATTTTTATTTCGAGTCCCGAGTTGACGTTACCCTCATTTCGTTTTTGTTAATGAGATTCTGATGTGACCTAGATTTGTTGTGTGTAGTTTTCCCTCGGTAGGGGCCCATACCGAGGTTTATTGCATGTTTGTAATATATTCCATTTTGAACTTTTAATCCGTGAGCATTGGCCAGCTCGTGGATTGGATGTTTGAGAAGGACGAGTAGTCTTGTTTGATTAACAAAAACTAACAAATTAACGGTACTTGGTTACGGTTACATACAGTGGGTTTTTTGAATAATTTTTGCCTTTGTCCTCAGAAAACGGTAATGATGGTGAAGGCACTGAATGTTTAGATCCAAGACCAGGGGCTTACGCGCACTCTTCGTGTGCTGTTGCGCGCCCGCCTGGTGCGCTACTGCGCGCACTCCAGGTGCGCTGCTGCGCGCGCTCCTCGTGTGCTGTTGCGCGCACTCCTGGTGCGCTGCTGCGCGCACTCCTGGTGTGCTGCTGCGCGCACTCCTGGTGCGCTGCTGCGCGCACTCCTGGTGCGCTGCTGCGCACACTCCTCGTGTGCTGCTGCACGCACTCCTCGTGCGCTATTGCGCGCACTCCTGGTGTTATTAAAAGGGTTATATATCAGGTAGGTGCGGGAGGATTTTATAAATCTATCTCCCAAATCTACGGTTGTTCCTAACGTTGGTGTATGATGAATTCCAGGGTCATCGAAAGCCGCGTCTCCGCCCACACCCCGGGATTCGAGCCCGCAGACTTCGGGTACGAGACCAGACGCCGCAGGGTGTTCCATGTTTCCTGCTCGGTGCTGACGACATCAGCTCGTGAACTTCCCCCAGCGCGTCGGGTTGGAGATCCGAGCGGTTCAGTGAGCCTGCTACGGACAAAGACATATTTCCAAAGTAAGATCTGTCCATTTTTATTTCGAGTCCCGAGTTGACGCTACCCTCATTTCGTTTTTGTTAATGAGATTCTGATCGTGACCTAGATTTGTTGTGTGTAGTTTTCCCTCGGTAGGGGCCCATACCGAGGTTTATTGCATGTTTGTAATATATTCCATTTTGAACTTTTAATCCGTGAGCATTGGCCAGCTCGTGGATTGGATGTTTGAGAAGGACGAGTAGTCTTGTTTGATTAACAAAAACTAACAAATTAACGGTACTTGGTTACGGTTACATACAGTGGGTTTTTTGAATAATTTTTGCCTTTGTCCTCAGAAAACGGTAATGATGGTGAAGGCACTGAATGTTTAGATCCAAGACCAGGGGCTTACGCGCACTCTTCGTGTGCTGTTGCGCACCCGCCTGGTGCGCTACTGCGCGCACTCCAGGTGCGCTGCTGCGCGCACTCTTCGTGTGCTGCTGCGCGCACTCCTGGTGCGCTGCTGCGCGCGCTCCTCGTATGCTGCTGCGCGCGCTCCTCGTATGCTGTTGCGCGCACTCCTGGTGCGCTGCTGCGCGCACTCCTGGTGCGCCGCTGTGCGCACTCCTGGTGCGCTGCTACGCGCACTCCTCGGGCACTGTTGCGCGCACTCCCCATGCGCTGTTACGCGCACTCCTGGTGCGCTGCTGCGCGCACTCCTGGTGCGCTGCTGCGCACACTCCTCGTGTGCTGCTGCACGCACTCCTCGTGCGCTATTGCGCGCACTCCTGGTGTTATTAAAAGGGTTATATATCAGGTAGGTGCGGGAGGATTTTATAAATCTATCTCCCAAATCTACGGCGGTTCCTAACGTTGGTGTATGATGAATTCCAGGGTCATCGAAAGCCGCGTCTCCGCCCACACCCCGGGATTCGAGCCCGCAGACTTCGGGTACGAGACCAGACGCCGCAGGGTGTTCCATGTTTCCTGCTCGGTGCTGACGACATCAGCTCGTGAACTTCCCCCAGCGCGTCGGGTTGGAGATCCGAGCGGTTCAGTGAGCCTGCTACGGACAAAGACATATTTCCAAAGTAAGATCTGTCCATTTTTATTTCGAGTCCCGAGTTGACGCTACCCTCATTTCGTTTTTGTTGATGAGATTCTGATCGTGACCTAGATTTGTTGTGTGTAGTTTTCCCTCGGTAGGGGCCCATACCGAGGTTTATTGCATGTTTGTAATATATTCCATTTTGAACTTTTAATCCGTGAGCATTGGCCAGCTCGTGGATTGGATGTTTGAGAAGGACGAGTAGTCTTGTTTGATTAACAAAAACTAACAAATTAACGGAACTTGGTTACGGTTACATACAGTGGGTTTTTTGAATAATTTTTGCCTTTGTCCTCAGAAAACGGTAATGATGGTGAAGGCACTGAATGTTTAGATCCAAGACCAGGGGCTTACGCGCACTCTTCGTGTGCTGTTGCGCGCCCGCCTGGTGCGCTACTGCGCGCACTCCAGGTGCGCTGCTGGGCGCGCTCCTCGTGTGCTGTTGCGCGCACTCCTGGTGCGCTGCTGCGCGCACTCCTGGTGTGCTGCTGCGCGCACTCCTGGTGTGCTGCTGCGCGCACTCCTGGTGCGCTGCTGCGCACACTCCTCGTGTGCTGCTGCACGCACTCCTCGTGCGCTATTGCGCGCACTCCTGGTGTTATTAAAAGGGTTATATATCAGGTAGGTGCGGGAGGATTTTATAAATCTATCTCCCAAATCTACGGCGGTTCCTAACGTTGGTGTATGATGAATTCTAGGGTCATCGAAAGCCGCGTCTCCGCCCACACCCCGGGATTCGAGCCCGCAGACTTCGGGTACGAGACCTGACGCCGCAGGGTGTTCCATGTTTCCTGCTCGGTGCTGACGACATCAGCTCGTGAACTTCCCCCAGCGCGTCGGGTTGGAAATCCGAGCGGTTCAGTGAGCCTGCTACGGACAAAGACATATTTCCAAAGTAAGATCTGTCCATTTTTATTTCGAGTCCCGAGTTGACGCTACCCTCATTTCGTTTTTGTTAATGAGATTCTGATCGTGACCTAGATTTGTTGTGTGTAGTTTTCCCTCGGTAGGGGCCCATACCGAGGTTTATTGCATGTTTGTAACATATTCCATTTTGAACTTTTAATCCGTGAGCATTGGCCAGCTCGTGGATTGGATGTTTGAGAAGGACGAGTAGTCTTGTTTGATTAATAAAAACTAACAAATTAACGGTACTTGGTAACGGTTACATACAGTGGGTTTTTTGAATAATTTTTGCCTTTGTCCTCAGAAAACGGTAATGATGGTGAAGGCACTGAATGTTTAGATCCAAGACCAGGGGCTTACGCGCACTCTTCGTGTGCTGTTGCGCGCCCGCCTGGTGCGCTACTGCGCGCACTCCAGGTGCGCTGCTGCGCGCACTCTTCGTGTGCTGCTGCGCGCACTCTTCGTGTGCTGCTGCGCGCACTCCTGGTGCGCTGCTGCGCGCGCTCCTCGTATGCTGCTGCGCGCGCTCCTGGTGCGCTGCTGCGCGCGCTCCTCGTATGCTGCTGCGCGCGCTCCTCGTATGCTGTTGCGCGCACTCCTGGTGCGCTGCTGCGTGCACTCCTGGTGCGCTGCTGCGCACACTCCCCGTGTGCTGCTGCACGCACTCCTCGTGCGCTATTGCGCGCACTCCTGGTGTTATTAAAAGGGTTATATATCAGGTAGGTGCGGGAGGATTTTATAAATCTATCTCCCAAATCTACGGCGGTTGCTAACGTTGGTGTATGATGAATTCCAGGGTCATCGAAAGCCGCGTCTCCGCCCACACCCCGGGATTCGAGCCCGCAGACTTCGGGTACGAGACCAGACGCCGCAGGGTGTTCCATGTTTCCTGCTCGGTGCTGACGACATCAGCTCGTGAACTTCCCCCAGCGCGTCGGGTTGGAGATCCGAGCGGTTCAGTGAGCCTGCTACGGACAAAGACATATTTCCAAAGTAAGATCTGTCCATTTTTATTTCGAGTCCCGAGTTGACGCTACCCTCATTTCGTTTTTGTTAATGAGATTCTGATCGTGACCTAGATTTGTTGTGTGTAGTTTTCCCTCGGTAGGGGCCCATACCGAGGTTTATTGCATGTTTGTAACATATTCCATTTTGAACTTTTAATCCGTGAGCATTGGCCAGCTCGTGGATTGGATGTTTGAGAAGGACGAGTAGTCTTGTTTGATTAATCAAAACTAACAAATTAACGGTACTTGGTTACGGTTACATACAGTGGGTTTTTTGAATAATTTTTGCCTTTGTCCTCAGAAAACGGTAATGATGGTGAAGGCACTGAATGTTTAGATCCAAGACCAGGGGCTTACGCGCACTCTTCGTGTGCTAATGCGCGCCCGCCTGGTGCGCTACTGCGCGCACTCCAGGTGCGCTGCTGCGCGCGCTCCTCGTGTGCTGTTGCGCGCACTCCTGGTGCGCTGCTGCGCGCACTCCTGGTGCGCTGCTGCGCCTACTCCTGGTGCGCTGCTGCGCGCACTCCTGGTGTGCTGCTGCGCGCACTCCTGGTGTGCTGCTGCGCGCACTCTTGGTGCGCTGCTGCGCCCACTCCTGGTGCGCTGCTGCGCACACTCCTCGTGTGCTGCTGCACGCACACCTCGTGCGCTATTGCGCGCACTCCTGATGTTATTAAAAGGGTTATATATCAGGTAGGTGCGGGAGGATTTTATAAATCTATCTCCTATATCTACGGTGGTTCCTAACGTTGGTGTATGATGAATTCCAGGGACATCGAAAGCCGCGTCTCCATCCACACCCCGGGATTCGAGCCCGCAGACTTCGGGTACGAGACCAGACGCCGCAGGGTGTTCCATGTTTCCTGCTCGGTGCTGACGACATCAGCTCGTGAACTTCCCCCAGCGCGTCGGGTTGGAGATCCGAGCGGTTCAGTGAGCCTGCTACGGACAAAGACATATTTCCAAAGTAAGATCTGTCCATTTTTATTTCGAGTCCCGAGTTGACGCTACCCTCATTTCGTTTTTGTTAATGAGATTCTGATCGTGACCTAGATTTGTTGTGTGTAGTTTTCCCTCGGTAGGGGCCCATACCGAGGTTTATTGCATGTTTGTAACATATTCCATTTTGAACTTTTAATCCGTGAGCATTGGCCAGCTCGTGGATTGGATGTTTGAGAAGGACGAGTAGTCTTGTTTGATTAATAAAAACTACCAAATTAACGGTACTTGGTAACGGTTACATACAGTGGGTTTTTTGAATAATTTTTGCCTTTGTCCTCAGAAAACGGTAATAATGGTGAAGGCACTGAATGTTTAGATCCAAGACCAGGGGCTTACGCGCACTCTTCGTGTGCTGTTGCGCGCCCGCCTGGTGCGCTACTGCGCGCACTCCAGGTGCGCTGCTGCGCGCACTCTTCGTGTGCTGCTGCGCGCACTCTTCGTGTGCTGCTGCGCGCACTCCTGGTGCGCTGCTGCGCGCGCTCCTCGTATGCTGCTGCGCGCGCTCCTCGTATGCTGTTGCGCGCACTCCTGGTGCGCTGCTGCGCGCACTCCTGCTGCGCCGCTGTGCGCACTCCTGGTGCGCTGCTGCGCGCACTCCTGGTGCGCTGCTGCGCGCACTCCTGGTGCGCCGCTGTGCGCACTCCTGGTGCGCTGCTACGCGCACTCCTCGTGCACTGTTGCGCGCACTCCCCATGCGCTGTTACACGCACTCCTGGTGCGCTGCTGCGCGCACTCCTGGTGCGCTGCTGCGCACACTCCTCGTGTGCTGCTGCACGCACTCCTCGTGCGCTATTGCGCGCACTCCTGGTGTTATTAAAAGGGTTATATATCAGGTAGGTGCGGGAGGATTTTATAAATCTATCTCCCAAATCTACGGCGGTTCCTAACGTTGGTGTATGATGAATTCCAGGGTCATCGAAAGCCGCGTCTCCGCCCACACCCCGGGATTCGAGCCCGCAGACTTCGGGTACGAGACCAGACGCCGCAGGGTGTTCCATGTTTCCTGCTCGGTGCTGACGACATCAGCTCGTGAACTTCCCCCAGCGCGTCGGGTTGGAGATCCGAGCGGTTCAGTGAGCCTGCTACGGACAAAGACATATTTCCAAAGTAAGATCTGTCCATTTTTATTTCGAGTCCCGAGTTGACGATACCCTCATTTCGTTTTTGTTAATGAGATTCTGATCGTGACCTAGATTTGTTGTGTGTAGTTTTCCCTCGGTAGGGGCCCATACCGAGGTTTATTGCATGTTTGTAACATATTCCATTTTGAACTTTTAATCCGTGAGCATTGGCCAGCTCGTGGATTGGATGTTTGAGAAGGACGAGTAGTCTTGTTTGATTAATAAAAACTAACAAATTAACGGTACTTGGTTACGGTTACATACAGTGGGTTTTTTGAATATTTTTTGCCTTTGTCCTCAGAAAACGGTAATGATGGTGAAGGCACTGAATGTTTAGATCCAAGACCAGGGGCTTACGCGCACTCTTCGTGTGCTGTTGCAAGCCCGCCTGGTGCGCTACTGCGCGCACTCCAGGTGCGCTGCTGCGCGCGCTCCTCGTGTGCTGTTGCGCGCACTCCTGGTGCGCTGCTGAGCGCACTCCTGGTGCGCTGCTGCGCGCACTCCTGGTGCGCTGCTGCGCGCACTCCTGGTGCGCTGCTGCGCGCACTCCTGGTGCGCTGCTGCGCGCACTCCTGGTGTGCTGCTGCGCGCACTCCTGGTGTGCTGCTGCGCGCACTCTTGGTGCGCTGCTGCGCCCACTCCTGGTGCGCTGCTGCGCACACTCCTCGTGTGCTGCTGCACGCACACCTCGTGCGCTATTGCGCGCACTCCTGGTGTTATTAAAAGGGTTATATATCAGGTAGGTGCGGGAGGATTTTATAAATCTATCTCCCATATCTACGGCGGTTCCTAACGTTGGTGTATGATGAATTCCAGGGACATCGAAAGCCGCGTCTCCGCCCACACCCCGGGATTCGAGACCGCAGACTTCGGGTAAGAGACCAGACGCCGCAGGGTGTTCCATGTTTCCTGCTCGGTGCTGACGACATCAGCTCGTGAACTTCCCCCGGCGCGTCGGGTTGGAGATCCGAGCGGTTCAGTGAGCCTGCTACGGACAAAGACATATTTCCAAAGTAAGATCTGTCGCTACCCTCATTTCGTTTTTGTTAATGAGATTCTGATCGTGACCTAGATTTGTTGTGTGTAGTTTTCCCTCGGTAGGGGCCCATACCGAGGTTTATTGCATGTTTGTAACATATTCCATTTTGAACTTTTAATCCGTGAGCATTGGCCAGCTCGTGGATTGGATGTTTGAGAAGGACGAGTAGTCTTGTTTGATTAATTAAAACTAACAAATTAACGGCACTTGGTTACGGTTACATACAGTGGGTTTTTTGAATAATTTTTGTCTTTGTCCTCAGAAAACGGTAATGATGGTGAAGGCACTGAATGTTAAGATCCAAGACCAGGGGCTTACGCGCACTCTTCGTGTGCTGTTGCGCGCCCACCTGGTGCGCTACTGCGCGAACTCCAGGTGCGCTGCTGCGCGCACTCTTCGTGTGCTACTGCGCGCACTCCTGGTGCGCTGCTGCGCGCGCTCCTCGTATGATGCTGCGCGCGCTCCTCGTATGCTGTTGCGCGCACTCCTGGTGCGCTGCTGCGCGCACTCCTGGTGCGCCGCTGTGCGCACTCCTGGTGCGCTGCTACGCGCACTCCTCGTGCACTGTTGCGCGCACTCCCCATGCGCTGTTACGCGCACTCCTGGTGCGCTGCTGCGCGCACTCCTGGTGCGCTGCTGCGCGCACTCCTGGTGCGCTGCTGCGCGCACTTATTGCAGGTATAGTATTGCAGGTATGGTATTGCAGGTATGGTATTGCAGGTATGGTAATGCAGGTATGGTAATGCAGGTATGGTATTGCAGGTATGGTATTGCAGGTATGGTATTGCAGGTATGGTATTGCAGGTATGGTATTGCAGGTATGGTATTGCAGGTATGGTATTGCAGGTATGGTATTGCAGGTATGGTATTGCAGGTATGGTATTGCAGGTATGGTATTGCAGGTATGGTATTGCAGGTATGGTAATGCAGGTATGGTAATGCAGGTATGGTATTGCAGGTATGGTATTGCAGGTATGGTATTGCAGGTATGGTATTGCAGGTATGGTATTGCAGGTATGGTATTGCAGGTATGGTATTGCAGGTATGGTATTGCAGGTATGGTATTGCAGGTATGGTATTGCAGGTATGGTATTGCAGGTATGGTATTGCAGGTATGGTATTGCAGGTATGGTATTGCAGGTATGGTATTGCAGGTATGGTATTGCAGGTATGGTATTGCAGGTATGGTATTGCAGGTATGGTATTGCAGGTATGGTATTGCAGGTATGGTATTGCAGGTATGGTATTGCAGGTATGGTATTGCAGGTATGGTATTGCAGGTATGGTATTGCAGGTATGGTATTGCAGGTATGGTATTGCAGGTATGGTATTGCAGGTATGGTATTGCAGGTATGGTATTGCAGGTATGGTATTGCAGGTATGGTAATGCAGGTATGGTAATGCAGGTATGGTATTGCAGGTATGATATTGCAGGTATGGTATTGCAGGTATCGTTTTGCAGGTATCGTTTTGCAGGTATCGTATTGCAGGTATCGTATTGCAGGTATCGTATTGCAGGTATCGTATTGCAGGTATCGTATTGCAGGTATCGTATTGCAGGTATGGTATTGCAGGTATGGTATTGCAGGTATGGTATTGCAGGTATGGTATTGCAGGTATGGTATTGCAGGTATGGTATTGCAGGTATGGTATTGCAGGTATGGTATTGCAGGTATGGTATTGCAGGTATGGTATTGCAGGTATGGTATTGCAGGTATGGTATTGCAGGTATGGTATTGCAGGTATGGTATTGCAGGTATGGTATTGCAGGTATGGTATTGCAGGTATGGTATTGCAGGTATGGTATTGCAGGTATGGTATTGCAGGTATGGTATTGCAGGTATGGTATTGCAGGTATGGTATTGCAGGTATGGTATTACAGGTATGGTATTGCAGGTATGGTATTGCAGGTATGGTAATGCAGGTATGGTAATGCAGGTATGGTAATGCAGGTATGGTATTGCAGGTATGGTATTGCAGGTATGGTATTGCAGGTATGGTATTGCAGGTATGGTATTGCAGGTATGGTATTGCAGGTATGGTATTGCAGGTATGGTATTGCAGGTATGGTATTGCAGGTATGGTATTGCAGGTATGGTATTGCAGGTATGGTATTGCGCACATATGTATATATGCGCACTCCTGGTGCGCTGCTGCGCGCACTCGAGGACTCGAGGGACGAGTAGTCTTGTTTGATTAATAAAAACTAACAAATTAACGGTAGGTACTTGGTTACGGTTACATACAGTGGGTTTTTTGAATAATTTTTGCCTTTGTCCTCAGAAAACGGTAATGATGGTGAAGGCACTGAATGTTTAGATCCAAGACCAGGGGCTTACGCGCACTCTTCGTGTGCTGTTGCGCGCCCGCCTGGTGCGCTACTGCGCGCACTCCAGGTGCGCTGCTGCGCGCGCTCCTCGTGTGCTGTTGCGCGTACTCCTGGTGCGCTGCTGCGCGCACTCCTGGTGCGCTGCTGCGCGCACTCCTCGTGCACTATTGCGCGCACTCCTGGTGTTATTAAAAGGGTTATATATCAGGTAGGTGCGGGAGGATTTTATAAATCTATCTCCCAAATCTACGGCGGTTCTTAACGTTGGTGTATGATGAATTCCAGGGTCATCGAAAGCCGCGTCTCTGTTCACACCCCGGGATTCGAGCCCGCAGACTTCGGGTACGAGACCAGACGCCGCAGGGTGTTCCATGTTTCCTGCTCGGTGCTGACGACATCAGCTCGTGAACTTCCCCCAGCGCGTCGGGTTGGAGATCCGAGCGGTTCAGTGAGCCTGCTACGGACAAAGACATATTTCCAAAGTAAGATCTGTCCATTTTTCTCATTTCGTTTTTGTTAATGAGATTCTGATCGTGACCTAGATTTGTTGTGTGTAGTTTTCCCTCGGTAGGGGCCCATACCGAGGTTTATTGCATGTTTGTAACATATTCCCATTTTGAACTTTTAATCCGTGAGCATTGGCCAGCTCGTGGATTGGATGTTTGAGAAGGACGAGTAGTCTTGTTTGATTAATAAAAACTAACAAATTAACGGTACTTGGTTACGGTTACATACAGTGGGTTTTTTGAATAATTTTTGCCTTTGTCCTCAGAAAACGGTAATGATGGTGAAGGCACTGAATGTTTAGATCCAAGACCAGGGGCTTACGCGCACTCTTCGTGTGCTGTTGTGCGCCCGCCTGGTGCGCTACTGCGCGCACTCCAGGTGCGCTGCTGCGCGCACTCTTCGTGTGCTGCTGCGCGCATTCTTCGTGTGCTGCTGCGCGCATTCCTGGTGCGCTGCTGCGCGCGCTCCTCGTATGCTGTTGCGCGCACTCCTGGTGCGCTGCTGCGCGCACTCCTGGTGCGCCGCTGTGCGCACTCCTGGTGCGCCGCTGTGCGCACTCCTGGTGCGCTGCTGCGCGCACTCCTGGTGCGCTGCTGCGCGCACTCCTGGTGCGCCGCTGTGCGCACTCCTGGTGCGCTGCTACGCGCACTCCTCGTGCACTGTTGCGCGCACTCCCCATGCGCTGTTACGCGCACTCCTGGTGCGCTGCTGCGCGTATTCCTGGTGCGCTGCTGCGCACACTCCTCGTGTGCTGCTGCACGCACTCCTCGTGCGCTATTGCGCGCACTCCTGGTGTTATTAAAAGGGTTATATATCAGGTAGGTGCGGGAGGATTTTATAAATCTATCTCCCAAATCTACGGCGGTTCCTAACGTTGGTGTATGATGAATTCCAGGGTCATCGAAAGCCGCGTCTCCGCCCACACCCCGGGATTCGAGCCCGCAGACTTCGGGTACGAGACCAGATGCCGAAAGGGTGTTCCATGTTTCCTGCTCGGTGCTGACGACATCAGCTCGTGAACTTCCCCCAGCGCGTCGGGTTGGAGATCCGAGCGGTTCAGTGAGCCTGCTACGGACAAAGACATATTTCCAAAGTAAGATCTGTCCATTTTTATTTCGAGTCCCGAGTTGACGATACCCTCATTTCGTTTTTGTTAATGAGATTCTGATCGTGACCTAGATTTGTTGTGTGTAGTTTTCCCTCGGTAGGGGCCCATACCGAGGTTTATTGCATGTTTGTAACATATTCCATTTTGAACTTTTAATCCGTGAGCATTGGCCAGCTCGTGGATTGGATGTTTGAGAAGGACGAGTAGTCTTGTTTGATTAATAAAAACTAACAAATTAACGGTACTTGGTTACGGTTACATACAGTGGGTTTTTTGAATAATTTTTGCCTTTGTCCTCAGAAAACGGTAATGATGGTGAAGGCACTGAATGTTTAGATCCAAGACCAGGGGCTTACGCGCACTCTTCGTGTGCTGTTGCGCGCCCGCCTGGTGCGCTACTGCGCGCCCGCCTGGTGCGCTACTGCGCGCACTCCAGGTGCGCTGCTGCGCGCGCTCCTCGTGTGCTGTTGCGCGCACTCCTGGTGCGCTGCTGCGCGCACTCCTGGTGCGCTGCTGCGCGCACTCCTGGTGCGCTGCTGCGCGCACTCCTGGTGCGCTGCTGCGCGCACTCCTGGTGCGCTGCTGCGCGCACTCCTGGTGCGCTGCTGCGCGCACTCTTGGTGCGCTGCTGCGCCCACTCCTGGTGCGCTGCTGCGCACACTCCTCGTGTGCTGCTGCACGCACACCTCGTGCGCTATTGCGCGCACTCCTGGTGTTATTAAAAGGGTTATTTATCAGGTAGGTGCCTTTGTCCTCAGAAAACGGTAATGATGGTGAAGGCACTGAATGTTAAGATCCAAAACCAGGGGCTTACGCGCACTCTTCGTGTGCTGTTGCGCGCCCACCTGGTGCGCTACTGCGCGAACTCCAGGTGCGCTGCTGCGCGCACTCTTCGTGTGCTACTGCGCGCACTCCTGGTGCGCTGCTGCGCGCGCTCCTCGTATGATGCTGCGCGCGCTCCTCGTATGCTGTTGCGCGCACCTCCTGGTGCGCTGCTGCGCGCACTCCTGGTGCGCCGCTGTGCGCACTCCTGGTGCGCTGCTACGCGCACTCCTCGTGCACTGTTGCGCGCACTCCCCATGCGCTGTTACGCGCACTCCTGGTGCGCTGCTGCGCGCACTCCTGGTGCGCTGCTGCGCGCACTCCTGGTGCGCTGCTGCGCGCACTTATTGCAGGTATGGTATTGCAGGTATGGTATTGCAGGTATGGTAATGCAGGTATGGTAATGCAGGTATGGTATTGCAGGTATGGTATTGCAGGTATGGTATTGCAGGTATGGTATTGCAGGTATGGTATTGCAGGTATGGTATTGCAGGTATGGTATTGCAGGTATGGTATCGCAGGTATGGTATTGCAGGTATGGTAATGCAGGTATGGTAATGCAGGTATGGTATTGCAGGTATGGTATTGCAGGTATGGTATTGCAGGTATGGTATTGCAGGTATGGTATTGCAGGTATGGTATTGCAGGTATGGTATTGCAGGTATGGTATTGCAGGTATGGTATTGCAGGTATGGTATTGCAGGTATGGTATTGCAGGTATGGTATTGCAGGTATGGTATTGCAGGTATGGTATTGCAGGTATGGTATTGCAGGTATGGTATTGCAGGTATGGTATTGCAGGTATGGTATTGCAGGTATGGTATTGCAGGTATGGTATTGCAGGTATGGTATTGCAGGTATGGTATTGCAAATTAACGGTAGGTACTTGGTTACGGTTACATACAGTGGGTTTTTTGAATAATTTTTGCCTTTGTCCTCAGAAAACGGTAATGATGGTGAAGGCACTGAATGTTTAGATCCAAGACCAGGGGCTTACGCGCACTCTTCGTGTGCTGTTGTGCGCCCGCCTGGTGCGCTACTGCGCGCACTCCAGGTGCGCTGCTGCGCGCACTCTTCGTGTGCTGCTGCGCGCATACCTGGTGCGCTGCTGCGCGCGCTCCTCGTATGCTGTTGCGCGCACTCCTGGTGCGCTGCTGCGCGCACTCCTGGTGCGCCGCTGTGCGCACTCCTGGTGCGCTGCTGCGCGCACTCCTGGTGCGCTGCTGCGCGCACTCCTGGTGCGCCGCTGTGCGCACTCCTGGTGCGCTGCTACGCGCACTCCTCGTGCACTGTTGCGCGCACTCCCCATGCGCTGTTACGCGCACTCCTGGTGCGCTGCTGCGCGTACTCCTGGTGCGCTGCTGCGCACACTCCTCGTGTGCTGCTGCACACACTCCTCGTGTGCTGCTGCACGCACTCCTTGTGCGCTATTGCGCGCACTCCTGGTGTTATTAAAAGGGTTATATATCAGGTAGGTGCGGGAGGATTTTATAAATCTATCTCCCAAATCTACGGCGGTTCCTAACGTTGGTGTATGATGAATTCCAGGGTCATCGAAAGCCGCGTCTCCGCCCACACCCCGGGATTCGAGCCCGCAGACTTCGGGTACGAGACCAGATGCCGAAAGGGTGTTCCATGTTTCCTGCTCGGTGCTGACGACATCAGCTCGTGAACTTCCCCCAGCGCGTCGGGTTGGAGATCCGAGCGGTTCAGTGAGCCTGCTACGGACAAAGACATATTTCCAAAGTAAGATCTGTCCATTTTTATTTCGAGTCCCGAGTTGACGATACCCTCATTTCGTTTTTGTTAATGAGATTCTGATCGTGACCTAGATTTGTTGTGTGTAGTTTTCCCTCGGTAGGGGCCCATACCGAGGTTTATTGCATGTTTGTAACATATTCCATTTTGAACTTTTAATCCGTGAGCATTGGCCAGCTCGTGGATTGGATGTTTGAGAAGGACGAGTAGTCTTGTTTGATTAATAAAAACTAACAAATTAACGGTACTTGGTTACGGTTACATACAGTGGGTTTTTTGAATAATTTTTGCCTTTGTCCTCAGAAAACGGTAATGATGGTGAAGGCACTGAATGTTTAGATCCAAGACCAGGGGCTTACGCGCACTCTTCGTGTGCTGTTGCGCGCCCGCCTGGTGCGCTACTGCGCGCCCGCCTGGTGCGCTACTGCGCGCACTCCAGGTGCGCTGCTGCGCGCGCTCCTCGTGTGCTGTTGCGCGCACTCCTGGTGCGCTGCTGCGCGCACTCCTGGTGCGCTGCTGCGCGCACTCCTGGTGCGCTGCTGCGCGCACTCCTGGTGCGCTGCTGCGCGCACTCCTGGTGCGCTGCTGCGCGCACTCCTGGTGTGCTGCTGCGCGCACTCTTGGTGCGCTGCTGCGCCCACTCCTGGCGCGCTGCTGCGCACACTCCTCGTGTGCTGCTGCACGCACACCTCGTGCGCTATTGCGCGCACTCCTGGTGTTATTAAAAGGGTTATTTATCAGGTAGGTGCCTTTGTCCTCAGAAAACGGTAATGATGGTGAAGGCACTGAATGTTAAGATCCAAAACCAGGGGCTTACGCGCACTCTTCGTGTGCTGTTGCGCGCCCACCTGGTGCGCTACTGCGCGAACTCCAGGTGCGCTGCTGCGCGCACTCTTCGTGTGCTACTGCGCGCACTCCTGGTGCGCTGCTGCGCGCGCTCCTCGTATGATGCTGCGCGCGCTCCTCGTATGCTGTTGCGCGCATTCCTGGTGCGCTGCTGCGCGCACTCCTGGTGCGCCGCTGTGCGCACTCCTGGTGCGCTGCTACGCGCACTCCTCGTGCACTGTTGCGCGCACTCCCCATGCGCTGTTACGCGCACTCCTGGTGCGCTGCTGCGCGCACTCCTGGTGCGCTGCTGCGCGCACTCCTGGTGCGCTGCTGCGCGCACTCCTGGTGCGCTGCTGCGCGCACTCCTGGTGCGCTGCTGCGCGCACTTATTGCAGGTATGGTATTGCAGGTATGGTATTGCAGGTATGGTAATGCAGGTATGGTAATGCAGGTATGGTATTGCAGGTATGGTATTGCAGGTATGGTATTGCAGGTATGGTATTGCAGGTATGGTATTGCAGGTATGGTATTGCAGGTATGGTATTGCAGGTATGGTAATGCAGGTATGGTAATGCAGGTATGGTATTGCAGGTATGGTATTGCAGGTATGGTATTGCAGGTATGGTATTGCAGGTATGGTATTGCAGGTATGGTATTGCAGGTATGGTATTGCAGGTATGGTATTGCAGGTATGGTATTGCAGGTATGGTATTGCAGGTATGGTATTGCAGGTATGGTATTGCAGGTATGGTATTGCAGGTATGGTATTGCAGGTATGGTATTGCAGGTATGGTATTGCAGGTATGGTATTGCAGGTATGGTATTGCAGGTATGGTATTGCAGGTATGGTATTGCAGGTATGGTATTGCAGGTATGGTATTGCAGGTATGGTACTGCAGGTATGGTACTGCAGGTATGGTATTGCAGGTATGGTATTGCAGGTATGGTATTGCAGGTATGGTATTGCAGGTATGGTATTGCAGGTATGGTATTGCAGGTATGGTATTGCAGGTATTGTAATGCAGGTATGGTAATGCAGGTATGGTAATGCAGGTATGGTAATGCAGGTATGGTATTGCAGGTATGGTATTGCAGGTATGGTATTGCAGGTATGGTATTGCAGGTATGGTATTGCAGGTATGGTATTGCAGGTATGGTATTGCAGGTATGGTATTGCAGGTATGGTATTGCAGGTATGGTATTGCAAATTAACGGTAGGTACTTGGTTACGGTTACATACAGTGGGTTTTTGAATAATTTTTGCCTTTGTCCTCAGAAAACGGTAATGATGGTGAAGGCACTGAATGTTTAGATCCAAGACCAGGGGCTTACGCGCACTCTTCGTGTGCTGTTGCGCGCCCGCCTGGTGCGCTACTGCGCGCACTCCAGGTGCGCTGCTGCGCGCGCTCCTCGTGTGCTGTTGCGCGCACTCCTGGTGCGCTGCTGCGCGCACTCCTGGTGCGCTGCTGCGCGCACTCCTCGTGCACTATTGCGCGCAATCCTGGTGTTATTAAAAGGGTTATATATCAGGTAGGTGCGGGAGGATTTTATAAATCTATCTCCCAAATCTACGGCGGTTCTTAACGTTGGTGTATGATGAATTCCAGGGTCATCGAAAGCCGTGTCTCTGTTCACACCCCGGGATTCGAGCCCGCAGACTTCGGGTACGAGACCAGACGCCGCAGGGTGTTCCATGTTTCCTGCTCGGTGCTGACGACATCAGCTCGTGAACTTCCCCCAGCGCGTCGGGTTGGAGATCCGAGCGGTTCAGTGAGCCTGCTACGGACAAAGACATATTTCCAAAGTAAGATCTGTCCATTTTTATTTCGAGTCCCGAGTTCGCTACCCTCATTTCGTTTTTGTTAATGAGATTCTGATCGTGACCTAGATTTGTTATGTGTAGTTTTCCCTCGGTAGGGGCCCATACCGAGGTTAATTGCATGTTTGTAACATATTCCATTTTGAACTTTTAATCCGTGAGCATTGGCCAGCTCGTGGATTGGATGTTTGAGAAGGACGAGTAGTCTTGTTTGATTAATAAAAACTAACAAATTAACGGTACTTGGTTACGGTTACATACAGTGGGTTTTTTGAATAATTTTTGCCTTTGTCCTCAGAAAACGGTAATGATGGTGAAGGCACTGAATGTTAAGATCCAAGACCAGGGGCTTACGCGCACTCTTCGTGTGCTGTTGCGCGCCCACCTGGTGCGCTACTGCGCGAACTCCAGGTGCGCTGCTGCGCGCACTCTTCGTGTGCTACTGCGCGCACTCTTCGTGTGCTACTGCGCGCACTCCTGGTGCGCTGCTGCGCGCGCTCCTCGTATGATGCTGCGCGCGCTCCTCGTATGCTGTTGCGCGCACTCCTGGTGCGCTGCTGCGCGCACTCCTGGTGCGCTGCTGCGCGCACTCCTGGTGCGCCGCTGTGCGCACTCCTGGTGCGCTGCTACGCGCACTCCTCGTGCACTGTTGCGCGCACTCCCCATGCGCTGTTACGCGCACTCCTGGTGCGCTGCTGCGCGCACTCCTGGTGCGCTGCTGCGCGCACTCCTGGTGCGCTGCTGCGCGCACTCCTGGTGCGCTGCTGCGCGCACTCCTGGTGCGCTGCTGCGCGCACTTATTGCAGGTATGGTATTGCAGGTATGGTATTGCAGGTATGGTATTGCAGGTATGGTAATGCAGGTATGGTATTGCAGGTATGGTAATGCAGGTATGGTAATGCAGGTATGGTAATGCAGGTATGGTATTGCAGGTATGGTATTGCAGGTATGGTATTGCAGGTATGGTATTGCAGGTATGGTATTGCAGGTATGGTATTGCAGGTATGGTATTGCAGGTATGGTATTGCAGGTATGGTATTGCAGGTATGGTATTGCAGGTATGGTATTGCAGGTATGGTATTGCAGGTATGGTATTGCAGGTATGGTATTGCAGGTATGGTATTGCAGGTATTGTATTGCAGGTATGGTATTGCAGGTATGGTATTGCAGGTATGGTATTGCAAATTAACGGTAGGTACTTGGTTACGGTTACATACAGTGGGTTTTTTGAATAATTTTTGCCTTTGTCCTCAGAAAACGGTAATGATGGTGAAGGCACTGAATGTTTAGATCCAAGACCAGGGGCTTACGCGCACTCTTCGTGTGCTGTTGCGCGCCCGCCTGGTGCGCTACTGCGCGCACTCCAGGTGCGCTGCTGCGCGCACTCTTCGTGTGCTGCTGCGCGCATTCCTGGTGCGCTGCTGCGCGCGCTCCTCGTATGCTGTTGCGCGCACTCCTGGTGCGCTGCTGCGCGCACTCCTGGTGCGCCGCTGTGCGCACTCCTGGTGCGCCGCTGTGCGCACTCCTGGTGCGCTGCTGCGCGCACTCCTGGTGCGCTGCTGCGCGCACTCCTGGTGCGCCGCTGTGCTCACTCCTGGTGCGCTGCTACGCGCACTCCTCGTGCACTGTTGCGCGCACTCCCCTTGCGCTGTTACGCGCACTCCTGGTGCGCTGCTGCGCGCACTCCTGGTGCGCTGCTGCGCACACTCCTCGTGTGCTGCTGCACGCACTCCTCGTGCGCTATTGCGCGCACTCCTGGTGTTATTAAAAGGGTTATATATCAGGTAGGTGCGGGAGGATTTTATAAATCTATCTCCCAAATCTACGGCGGTTCTTAACGTTGGTGTATGATGAATTCCAGGGTCATCGAAAGCCGTGTCTCTGTTCACACCCCGGGATTCGAGCCCGCAGACTTCGGGTACGAGACCAGACGCCGCAGGGTGTTCCATGTTTCCTGCTCGGTGCTGACGACATCAGCTCGTGAACTTCCCCCAGCGCGTCGGGTTGGAGATCCGAGCGGTTCAGTGAGCCTGCTACGGACAAAGACATATTTCCAAAGTAAGATCTGTCCATTTTTATTTCGAGTCCCGAGTTCGCTACCCTCATTTCGTTTTTGTTAATGAGATTCTGATCGTGACTTAGATTTGTTGTGTGTAGTTTTCCCTCGGTAGGGGCCCATACCGAGGTTTATTGCATGTTTGTAACATATTCCATTTTGAACTTTTAATCCGTGAGCATTGGCCAGCTCGTGGATTGGATGTTTGAGAAGGACGAGTAGTCTTGTTTGATTAATAAAAACTAACAAATTAACGGTACTTGGTTACGGTTACATACAGTGGGTTTTTTGAATAATTTTTGCCTTTGTCCTCAGAAAACGGTAATGATGGTGAAGGGACTGAATGTTTAGATCCAAGACCAGGGGCTTACGCGCACTCTTCGTGTGCTGTTGCGCGCCCGCCTGGTGCGCTACTGCGCGCCCGCCTGGTGCGCTACTGCGCGCACTCCAGGTGCGCTGCTGCGCGCGCTCCTCGTGTGCTGTTGCGCGCACTCCTGGTGCGCTGCTGCGCGCACTCCTGGTGCGCTGCTGCGCGCACTCCTGGTGCGCTGCTGCGCGCACTCTTGGTGCGCTGCTGCGCCCACTCCTGGTGCGCTGCTGCGCACACTCCTCGTGTGCTGCTACACGCACACCTCGTGCGCTATTGCGCGCACTCCTGGTGTTATTAAAAGGGTTATTTATCAGGTAGGTGCGGGAGGATTTTATAAATCTATCTCCCATATCTACGGCGGTTCCTAACGTTGGTGTATGATGAATTCCAGGGACATCAAAAGCCGCGTCTCCGCCCACACCCCGGGATTCGAGCCCGCAGACTTCGGGTACGAGACCAGACGCCGCAGGGTGTTCCATGTTTCCTGCTCGGTGCTGACGACATCAGCTCGTGAACTTCCCCCAGCGCGTCGGGTTGGAGATCCGAGCGGTTCAGTGAGCCTGCTACGGACAAAGACATATTTCCAAAGTAAGATCTGTCCATTTTTATTTCGAGTCCCGAGTTGACGCTACCCTCATTTCGTTTTTGTTAATGAGATTCTGATCGTGACCTAGATTTGTTGTGTGTAGTTTTCCCTCGGGGCCCATACCGAGGTTTATTGCATGTTTGTAACATATTCCATTTTGAACTTTTAATCCGTGAGCATTGGCCAGCTCGTGGATTGTATATTTGAGAAGGACGAGTAGTCTTGTTTGATTAATAAAAACTAACAAAAATAACGGTACTTGGTTACGGTTACATACAGTGGGTTTTTTGAATAATTTTTGCCTTTGTCCTCAGAAAACGGTAATGATGGTGAAGGCACTGAATGTTAAGATCCAAAACCAGGGGCTTACGCGCACTCTTCGTGTGCTGTTGCGCGCCCACCTGGTGCGCTACTGCGCGAACTCCAGGTGCGCTGCTGCGCGCACTCTTCGTGTGCTACTGCGCGCACTCCTGGTGCGCTGCTGCGCGCGCTCCTCGTATGATGCTGCGCGCGCTCCTCGTAT
This sequence comes from Macaria liturata, assembly GCA_964023185.1. NCBI lineage: Eukaryota > Metazoa > Arthropoda > Insecta > Lepidoptera > Geometridae > Macaria > Macaria liturata. The sequence goes on along the minus strand of OZ026809.1, from coordinate 13,408,237 downwards.
GCTGTTGCGCGCACTCCTGGTGCGCTGCTGCGCGCACTCCTGGTGCGCTGCTGCGCGCACTTATTGCAGGTATGGTAATGCAGGTATGGTATTGCAGGTATGGTATTGCAGGTATGGTATTGCAGGTATGGTATTGCAGGTATGGTATTGCAGGTATGGTATTGCAGGTATGGTATTGCAGGTATGGTATTGCAGGTATGGTATTGCAGGTATGGTATTGCAGGTATGGTATTGCAGGTATGGTATTGCAGGTATGGTATTGCAGGTATGGTATTGCAGGTATGGTATTGCAGGTATGGTATTGCAGGTATGGTATTGCAGGTATGGTATTGCAGGTATGGTATTGCAGGTATGGTATTGCAGGTATGGTATTGCAGGTATGGTATTGCAGGTATGGTATTGCAGGTATGGTATTGCAGGTATGGTATTGCAGGTATGGTATTGCAGGTATGGTATTGCAGGTATGGTATTGCAGGTATGGTATTGCAGGTATGGTATTGCAGGTATGGTATTGCAGGTATAGTAATGCAGGTATGGTAATGCAGGTATGGTAATGCAGGTATGGTAATGCAGGTATGGTAATGCAGGTATGGTAATGCAGGTATGGTATTGCAGGTATGGTATTGCAGGTATGGTATTGCAGGTATGGTATTGCAGGTATGGTATTGCAGGTATGGTATTGCAGGTATGGTATTGCAGGTATGGTATTGCAGGTATGGTATTGCAGGTATGGTATTGCAGGTATGGTATTGCAGGTATGGTATTGCAGGTATGGTATTGCAGGTATGGTATTGCAGGTATGGTATTGCAGGTATGGTATTGCAGGTATGGTATTGCAGGTATGGTATTGCAGGTATGGTATTGCAGGTATGGTATTGCAGGTATGGTATTGCAGGTATGGTATTGCAGGTATGGTATTGCAGGTATGGTAATGCAGGTATGGTAATGCAGGTATGGTAATGCAGGTATGGTAATGCAGGTATGGTATTGCAGGTATGGTATTGCAGGTATGGTATTGCAAATTAACGGTAGGTACTTGGTTACGGTTACATACAGTGGGTTTTTTGAATAATTTTTGCCTTTGTCCTCAGAAAACGGTAATGATGGTGAAGGCACTGAATGTTTAGATCCAAGACCAGGGGCTTACGCGCACTCTTCGTGTGCTGTTGCGCGCCCGCCTGGTGCGCTACTGCGCGCACTCCAGGTGCGCTGCTGCGCGCGCTCCTCGTGTGCTGTTGCGCGCACTCCTGGTACGCTGCTGCGCGCACTCCTCGTGCACTATTGCGCGCACTCCTGGTGTTATTAAAAGGGTTATATATCAGGTAGGTGCGGGAGGATTTTATAAATCTATCTCCCAAATCTACGGCGGTTCTTAACGTTGGTGTATGATGAATTCCAGGGTCATCGAAAGCCGTGTCTCTGTTCACACCCCGGGATTCGAGCCCGCAGACTTCGGGTACGAGACCAGACGCCGCAGGGTGTTCCATGTTTCCTGCTCGGTGCTGACGACATCAGCTCGTGAACTTCCCCCAGCGCGTCGGGTTGGAGATCCGAGCGGTTCAGTGAGCCTGCTACGGACAAAGACATATTTCCAAAGTAAGATCTGTCCATTTTTATTTCGAGTCCCGAGTTCGCTACCCTCATTTCGTTTTTGTTAATGAGATTCTGATCGTGACCTAGATTTGTTATGTGTAGTTTTCCCTCGGTAGGGGCCCATACCGAGGTTAATTGCATGTTTGTAACATATTCCATTTTGAACTTTTAATCCGTGAGCATTGGCCAGCTCGTGGATTGGATGTTTGAGAAGGACGAGTAGTCTTGTTTGATTAATAAAAACTAACAAATTAACGGTACTTGGTTACGGTTACATACAGTGGGTTTTTTGAATAATTTTTGCCTTTGTCCTCAGAAAACGGTAATGATGGTGAAGGCACTGAATGTTAAGATCCAAGACCAGGGGCTTACGCGCACTCTTCGTGTGCTGTTGCGCGCCCACCTGGTGCGCTACTGCGCGAACTCCAGGTGCGCTGCTGCGCGCACTCTTCGTGTGCTACTGCGCGCACTCTTCGTGTGCTACTGCGCGCACTCCTGGTGCGCTGCTGCGCGCGCTCCTCGTATGATGCTGCGCGCGCTCCTCGTATGCTGTTGCGCGCACTCCTGGTGCGCTGCTGCGCGCACTCCTGGTGCGCTGCTGCGCGCACTCCTGGTGCGCCGCTGTGCGCACTCCTGGTGCGCTGCTACGCGCACTCCTCGTGCACTGTTGCGCGCACTCCCCATGCGCTGTTACGCGCACTCCTGGTGCGCTGCTGCGCGCACTCCTGGTGCGCTGCTGCGCGCACTCCTGGTGCGCTGCTGCGCGCACTCCTGGTGCGCTGCTGCGCGCACTCCTGGTGCGCTGCTGCGCGCACTTATTGCAGGTATGGTATTGCAGGTATGGTATTGCAGGTATGGTATTGCAGGTATGGTAATGCAGGTATGGTATTGCAGGTATGGTAATGCAGGTATGGTAATGCAGGTATGGTAATGCAGGTATGGTATTGCAGGTATGGTATTGCAGGTATGGTATTGCAGGTATGGTATTGCAGGTATGGTATTGCAGGTATGGTATTGCAGGTATGGTATTGCAGGTATGGTATTGCAGGTATGGTATTGCAGGTATGGTATTGCAGGTATGGTATTGCAGGTATGGTATTGCAGGTATGGTATTGCAGGTATGGTATTGCAGGTATGGTATTGCAGGTATTGTATTGCAGGTATGGTATTGCAGGTATGGTATTGCAGGTATGGTATTGCAGGTATGGTATTGCAGGTATGGTATTGCAGGTATGGTATTGCAGGTATGGTATTGCAGGTATGGTATTGCAGGTATGGTATTGCAGGTATGGTAATGCAGGTATGGTAATGCAGGTATGGTAATGCAGGTATGGTAATGCAGGTATGGTATTGCAGGTATGGTATTGCAGGTATGGTATTGCAGGTATGGTATTGCAGGTATGGTATTGCAGGTATGGTATTACAGGTATGGTATTGCAGGTATGGTATTGCAAATTAACGGTAGGTACTTGGTTACGGTTACATACAGTGGGTTTTTTGAATAATTTTTGCCTTTGTCCTCAGAAAACGGTAATGATGGTGAAGGCACTGAATGTTTAGATCCAAGACCAGGGGCTTACGCGCACTCTTCATGTGCTGTTGCGCGCCCGCCTGGTGCGCTACTGCGCGCACTCCAGGTGCGCTGCTGCGCGCGCTCCTCGTGTTCTGTTGCGCGCACTCCTGGTGCGCTGCTGCGCGCACTCCTCGTGCACTATTGCGCGCACTCCTGGTGTTATTAAAAGGGTTATATATCAGGTAGGTGCGGGAGGATTTTATAAATCTATCTCCCAAATCTACGGCGGTTCTTAACGTTGGTGTATGATGAATTCCAGGGTCATCGAAAGCCGTGTCTCTGTTCACACCCCGGGATTCGAGCCCGCAGACTTCGGGTACGAGACCAGACGCCGCAGGGTGTTCCATGTTTCCTGCTCGGTGCTGACGACATCAGCTCGTGAACTTCCCCCAGCGCGTCGGGTTGGAGATCCGAGCGGTTCAGTGAGCCTGCTACGGACAAAGACATATTTCCAAAGTAAGATCTGTCCATTTTTATTTCGAGTCCCGAGTTCGCTACCCTCATTTCGTTTTTGTTAATGAGATTCTGATCGTGACCTAGATTTGTTATGTGTAGTTTTCCCTCGGTAGGGGCCCATACCGAGGTTAATTGCATGTTTGTAACATATTCCATTTTGAACTTTTAATCCGTGAGCATTGGCCAGCTCGTGGATTGGATGTTTGAGAAGGACGAGTAGTCTTGTTTGATTAATAAAAACTAACAAATTAACGGTACTTGGTTACGGTTACATACAGTGGGTTTTTTGAATAATTTTTGCCTTTGTCCTCAGAAAACGGTAATGATGGTGAAGGCACTGAATGCAGGTATGGTATTGCAGGTATGGTATTGCAGGTATGGTATTGCAGGTATGGTATTGCAGGTATGGTATTGCAGGTATGGTATTGCAGGTATGGTATTGCAGGTATGGTATTGCAGGTATGGTATTGCAGGTATGGTATTGCAGGTATGGTATTGCAGGTATGGTATTGCAGGTATGGTATTGCAGGTATGGTATTGCAGGTATGGTATTGCAGGTATGGTATTGCAGGTATGGTATTGCAGGTATGGTATTGCAGGTATGGTATTGCAGGTATGGTATTGCAGGTATGGTTATGCAGGTATGGTAATGCAGGTATGGTATTGCAGGTATGGTATTGCAGGTATGGTATTGCAGGTATGGTATTGCAGGTATGGTATTGCAGGTATGGTATTGCAGGTATGGTATTGCAGGTATGGTATTGCAGGTATGGTATTGCGCACATATGTATATATGCGCACTCCTGGTGCGCTGCTGCGCGCACTCGAGGACTCGAGGGACGAGTAGTCTTGTTTGATTATTAAAAACTAACAAATTAACGGTAGGTACTTGGTTACGGTTACATACAGTGGGTTTTTTGAATAATTTTTGCCTTTGTCCTCAGAAAACGGTAATGATGGTGAAGGCACTGAATGTTTAGATCCAAGACCAGGGGCTTACGCGCACTCTTCGTGTGCTGTTGCGCGCCCGCCTGGTGCGCTACTGCGCGCACTCCAGGTGCGCTGCTGCGCGCGCTCCTCGTGTGCTGTTGCGCGCACTCCTGGTGCGCTGCTGCGCGCACTCCTGGTGCGCTGCTGCGCGCACTCCTCGTGCACTATTGCGCGCACTCCTGGTGTTATTAAAAGGGTTATATATCAGGTAGGTGCGGGAGGATTTTATAAATCTATCTCCCAAATCTACGGCGGTTCTTAACGTTGGTGTATGATGAATTCCAGGGTCATCGAAAGCCGCGTCTCTGTTCACACCCCGGGATTCGAGCCCGCAGACTTCGGGTACGAGACCAGACGCCGCAGGGTGTTCCATGTTTCCTGCTCGGTGCTGACGACATCAGCTCGTGAACTTCCCCCAGCGCGTCGGGTTGGAGATCCGAGCGGTTCAGTGAGCCTGCTACGGACAAAGACATATTTCCAAAGTAAGATCTGTCCATTTTTATTTCGAGTCCCGAGTTCGCTACCCTCATTTCGTTTTTGTTAATGAGATTCTGATCGTGACCTACATTTGTTATGTGTAGTTTTCCCTCGGTAAAGGCCCATACCGAGGTTAATTGCATGTTTGTAACATATTCCATTTTGAACTTTTAATCCGTGAGCATTGGCCAGCTCGTGGATTGGATGTTTGAGAAGGACGAGTAGTCTTGTTTGATTAACAAAAACTAACAAATTAACGGTACATGGTTACGGTTACATACAGTGGGTTTTTTGAATAATTTTGGCCTTTGTCCTCAGAAAACGGTAATGATGGTGAAGGCACTGAATGTTTAGATCCAAGACCAGGGGCTTACGCGCACTCTTCGTGTGCTGTTGCGCGCCCGCCAAGTCCGCTACTGCGCGCACTCCAGGTGCGCTGCTGCGCGCGCTCCTCGTGTGCTGTTGCGCGCACTCCTGGTGCGCTGCTGCGCGCACTCCTGGTGCGCTGCTACGCGCACTCCTGGTGCGCTGCTGCGCGCACTCCTGGTGCGCTGCTGCGCGCACTCCTGGTGCGCTGCTGCGCGCACTCCTGGTGCGCTGCTGCACGCACTCCTCGTGCGCTATTGCGCGCACTCCTGGTGTTATTAAAAGGGTTATATATCAGGTAGGTGCGGGAGGATTTTATAATACTATCTCCCAAATCTACGGCGGTTCCTAACGTTGGTGTATGATGAATTCCAGGGTCATCGAAAGCCGCGTCTCCGCCCACACCCCGGGATTCGAGCCCGCAGACTTCGGGTACGAGACCAGACGCCGCAGGGTGTTCCATGTTTCCTGCTCGGTGCTGACGACATCAGCTCGTAAACTTGAGAACTATGAGAAGGAGATGTGAGAATGAGAATGAGAAGGACGAGTAGTCTTGTTTGATTAAAAAAAACAAACAAATTAATGGTACTTGGTTACGGTTACATACAGTGGGTTTTTTGAATAATTTTTGCCTTTGTCCTCAGAAAACGGTAATGATTGTGAAGGCACTGAATGTTTAGATCCAAGACCAGGGGCTTGCGCGCACTCTTCGTCTGCTGTTGCGCGCCCGCCTGGTGCGCTACTGCGCGCACTCCAGGTGCGCTGCTGCGCGCACTCTTCGAGTGCTGCTGCGCGCACTCCTGGTGCGCTGCTGTGCGCGCTCCTCGTATGCTGCTGCGCGCGCTCCTCATATGCTGTTGCGCGCACTCCCCGTGCGCTGTTGCGCTTACTCCTGGTGCGCTGCTGCGCGCCCGCCTGGTGCGCTACTGCGCGCACTCCAGGTGCGCTGCTGCGCGCACTCGTCGTGTATTGCTGCGCGCACTCCTGGTGCGCTGCTGCGCGCGCTCATCGTATGCTGCTGCGCGCGCTCCTCGTATGCTGTTGCGCGCACTCCTGGTGCGCTGCTGCGCGCACTCCTGGTGCGCTGCTGCGCGCACTCCTGGTGTGCTGCTGCGTGCACTCCTGGTGCGCCGCTGCGCGCACTACTGGTGCGCCACTGCGCGCACTCCTGGTGCGCTGCTACGCGCACTCCTCGTGCACTGTTGCGCGGACTCCCCGTGCACTGTTGCGCGCACTCCCCGTGCGCTGTTGCGCGCACTCCCCAAGCGCTGTTGCGCGCACTCCCCAAGCGCTGCTGCGCGCACTCGAGGACTCGAGGGACGAGTAGTCTTGTTTGATTAATAAAAACTAACAAATTAACGGTAGGTACTTGGTTACGGTTACATACAGTGGGTTTTTTGAATAATTTTTGCCTTTGTCCTCAGAAAACGGTAATGATGGTGAAGGCACTGAATGTTTAGATCCAAGACCAGGGGTTTACGCGCACTCTTCGTGTGCTGTTGCGCGCCCGCCTGGTGCGCTACTGCGCGCACTCCAGGTGCGCTGCTGCGCGCGCTCCTCGTGTGCTGTTGCGCGCACTCCTGGTGCGCTGCTGCGCGCACTCCTGGTGCGCTGCTGCGCGCACTCCTCGTGCACTATTGCGCGCACTCCTGGTGTTATTAAAAGGGTTATATATCAGGTAGGTGCGGGAGGATTTTATAAATCTATCTCCCAAATCTACGGCGGTTCTAAACGTTGGTGTATGATGAATTCCAGGGTCATCGAAAGCCGCGTCTCTGTTCACACCCCGGGATTCGAGCCCGCAGACTTCGGGTACGAGACCAGACGCCGCAGGGTGTTCCATGTTTCCTGCTCGGTGCTGACGACATCAGCTCGTGAACTTCCCCCAGCGCGTCGGGTTGGAGATCCGAGCGGTTCAGTGAGCCTGCTACGGACAAAGACATATTTCCAAAGTAAGATCTGTCCATTTTTATTTCGAGTCCCGAGTTCGCTACCCTCATTTCGTTTTGTTAATGAGATTCTGATCGTGACCTAGATTTGTTGTGTAGTTTTCCCTCGGTAGGGGCCCATACCGAGGTTAATTGCATGTTTGTAACATATTCCATTTTGAACTTTTAATCCGTGAGCATTGGCCAGCTCGTGGATTGGATGTTTGAGAAGGACGAGTAGTCTTGTTTGATTAACAAAAACTAACAAATTAACGGTACTTGGTTACGGTTACATACAGTGGGTTTTTTGAATAATTTTTGCCTTTGTCCTCAGAAAACGGTAATGATGGTGAAGGCACTGAATGTTTAGATCCAAGACCAGGGGCTTACGCGCACTCTTCGTGTGCTGTTGCGCGCCCGCCAAGTCCGCTACTGCGCGCACTCCAGGTGCGCTGCTGCGCGCACTCCTGGTGCGCTGCTGCGCGCACTCCTGGTGCGCTGCTGCACGCACTCCTCGTGCGCTATTGCGCGCACTCCTGGTGTTATTAAAAGGGTTATATATCAGGTAGGTGCGGGAGGATTTTATAAATCTATCTCCCAAATCTACGGCGGTTCCTAACGTTGGTGTATGATGAATTCCAGGGTCATCGAAAGCCGCGTCTCCGCCCACACCCCGGGATTCGAGCCCGCAGACTTCGGGTACGAGACCAGACGCCGCAGGGTGTTCCATGTTTCCTGCTCGGTACTGACATCAGCTCGTGAACTTCCCCCAGCGCGTCGGGTTGGAGATCCGAGCGGTTCAGTGAGCCTGCTACGGACAAAGACATATTTCCAAAGTAAGATCTGTCCATTTTTATTTCGAGTCCCGAGTTGACGCTACCCTCATTTCGTTTTTGTTAATGAGATTCTGATCGTGACCTAGATTTGTTGTGTGTAGTTTACCCTCGGTAGGGGCCCATACCGAGGTTTATTGCATGTTTGTAACATATTCCATTTTGAACTTTTAATCCGTGAGCATTGGCCAGCTCGTGGATTGGATGTTTGAGAAGGACGAGTAGTCTTGTTTGATTAACAAAAACTAACAAATTAACGGTACTTGGTTACGGTTACATACAGTGGGTTTTTTGAATAATTTTTGCCTTTGTCCTCAGAAAACGGTAATGATGGTGAAGGCACTGAATGTTTAGATCCAAGACCAGGGGCTTACGCGCACTCTTCGTGTGCTGTTGCGCGCCCGCCTGTGCTGACGACATCAGCTCGTGAACTTGAGAACTATGAGAAGGAGATGTGAGAATGAGAATGAGAAGGACGAGTAGTCTTGTTTGATTAAAAAAAACAAACAAATTAATGGTACTTGGTTACGGTTACATACAGTGGGTTTTTTGAATAATTTTTGCCTTTGTCCTCAGAAAACGGTAATGATGGTGAAGGCACTGAATGTTTAGATCCAAGACCAGGGGCTTACGCGCACTCTTCGTGTGCTGTTGCGCGCCCACCTGGTGCGCTACTGCGCGAACTCCAGGTGCGCTGCTGCGCGCACTCATCGTGTGCTGCTGCGCGCACTCCTGGTGCGCTACTGCACGCACTCCTGGTGCGCTGCTGCGCGCACTCCTGGTGCGCCACTGCGCGCACTCCTGGTGCGCCACTGCGCGCACTCCTGGTGCGCTGCTACGCGCACTCCTCGTGCACTGTTGCGCGCACTCCCCATGCGCTGTTGCGCGCACTCCTGGTGCGCTGCTGCGCGCACTCCTGGTGCGCTGCTGCGCGCACTCCTGGTGCGCTGCTGCGCGCACTCCTGGTGCGCTGCTGCGCACACTCCTCGTGTGCTGCTGCACGCACTCCTGGTGTTATTAAAAGGGTTATTTATCAGGTAGGTGCGGGAGGATTTTATAAATTTATCTCCCAAATCTACGGCGGTTCCTAACGTTGGTGTATGATAAATTCCAGGGTCATCGAAAGCCGCGTCTCCACCCACACCCCGGGATTCGAGCCCGCAGACTTCGGGTACGAGACCTGACGCCGCAGGGTGTTCCATGTTTCCTGCTCGGTGCTGACGACATCAGCTCGTGAACTTCCCCCAGCGCGTCGGGTTGGAGATCCGAGCGGTTCAGTGAGCCTGCTACGGACAAAGACATATTTCGAGTCCCGAGTTGACGCTACCCTCATTTCGTTTTTGTTAATGAGATTCTGATCGTGACCTAGATTTGTTGTGTGTAGTTTTCCCTCGGTAGGGGCCCATACCGAGGTTTATTGCATGTTTGGAACATATTCCATTTTGAACTTTTAATCCGTGAGCATTGGCCAGCTCGTGGATTGGATGTTTGAGAAGGACGAGTAGTCTTGTTTGATCAATAAAAACTAACAAATTAACGGTACTTGGTTACGGTTACATACAGTGGGTTTTTTGAATAATTTTTGCTTTTGTTCTCAGAAAACGGTAATGATGGTGAAGGCACTGAATGTTTAGATCCAAGACCAGGGGCTTACGCGCACTCTTCGTGTGCTGTTGCGCGCCCACCTGGTGCGCTACTGCGCGAACTCCAGGTGCGCTGCTGCGCGCACTCTTCGTGTGCTACTGCGCGCACTCCTGGTGCGCTGCTGCGCGCGCTCCTCGTATGATGCTGCGCGCGCTCCTCGTATGCTGTTGCGCGCCCGCCTGGTGCGCTGCTGCGCGCACTCCAGGTGCGCTGCTGCGCGCCTTCTTCGTGTGCTGCTGCGCGCACTCTTGGTGCGCTGCTGCGCGCGCTCCTCGTATGCTGCTGCGCGCGCTCCTCATATGCTGTATCGCGCACTCCCCGTGCGCTGTTGCGCGCACTCCCCGTGCGCTGTTGCGCTTACTCGTGGTGCGCTGCTGCGCGCCCGCCTGGTGCGCTACTGCGCGCACTCCAGGTGCGATGCTGCGCGCACTCTTCGTGTGCTGCTGCGCGCACTCCTGGTGCGCTGCTGCGCGCGCTCCTCGTATGCTGTTGCGCGCACTCCTGGTGCGCTGCTGCGCGCACTCCTGGTGCGCTGCTGCGCGCACTCCTGGTGCGCTGCTGCGCGCACTCCTGGTGCGCTGCTGCGCGCACTCCTGGTGCGCTGCTGCGCGCACTCCTGGTGCGCTGCTGCGCACACTCCTCGTGTGCTGCTGCACGCACTCCTCGTGCGCTATTGCGCGCACTCCTGGTGTTATTAAAAAGGTTATATATCAGGTAGGTGCGGGAGGATTTTATAAATCTATATCCCAAATCTACGGCGGTTCTTAACGTTGGTGTATGATGAATTCCAGGGTCATCGAAAGCCGCGTCTTCGCCCACACCCCGGGATTCGAGCCCGCAGACTTCGGGTACGAGACCAGAAACCGCAGGGTGTTCCATGTTTCCTGCTCGGTGCTGACGACATCAGCTCGTGAACTTCCCCCAGCGCGTCGGGTTGGAGATCCGAGCGGTTCAGTGAGCCTGCTACGGACAAAGACATATTTCCAAAGTAAGATCTGTCCATTTTTATTTCGAGTCCCGAGTTCGCTACCCTCATTTCGTTTTTGTTAATGAGGTTCTGATCGTGACCTAGATTTGTTGTGTGTAGTTTTCCCTCGGTAGGGGCCCATACCGAGGTTTATTGCATGTTTGTAACATATTCCATTTTGAACTTTTAATCCGTGAGCATTGGCCAGCTCGTGGATTGGATGTATGAGAAGGACGAGTAGTCTTGTTTGATTAACAAAAACTAACAAATTAACGGTACTTGGTTACGGTTACATACAGTGGGTTTTTTGAATAATTTTTGCCTTTGTCCTCAGAAAACTGTAATGATTGTGAAGGCACTGAATGTTTAGATCCAAGACCAGGGGCTTACGCGCACTCTTCGTGTGCTGTTGCGCGCCCGCCTGGTGCGCTACTGCGCGCACTTCAGGTGCGCTGCTGCGCGCTCTCTTCGTGTGCTGCTGCGCGCACTCCTGGTGCGCTGCTGCGCGCGCTCCTCGTATGCTGCTGCGCGCGCTCCTCGTATGCTGCTGCGCGCGCTCCTCGTATGCTGTTGCGCGCACTCCTGGTGCGCTGCTGCGCGCACTCCTGGTGCGCTGCTACGCGCACTCCTCCTGCACTGTCTCGCGCACTCCTGGTGTGCTGCTGCGCGCACTCCTGGTGCGCTGCTGCGCGCACTCCTGGTGCGCTGCTGCGCGCACTCCTGGTGCACTGCTGCGCACACTCCTCGTGTGCTGCTGCACGCACTCCTCGTGCGCTATTGCGCGCACTCCTGGTGTTATTAAAAGGGTTATATATCAGGTAGGTGCGGGAGGATTTTATAAATCTATCTCCCAAATCTACGGTGGTTCTTAACGTTGGTGTATGATGAATTCCAGGGTCATCGAAAGCCGCGTCTCTGCCCACACCCCGGGATTCGAGCCCGCAGACTTCGGGTACGAGACCAGACGCCGCAGGGTGTTCCATGTTTCCTGCTCGGTGCTGACGACATCAGCTCGTGAACTTCCCCCAGCGCGTCGGGTTGGAGATCCGAGCGGTTCAGTGAGCCTGCTACGGACAAAGACATATTTCCAAAGTAAGATCTGTCCATTTTTATTTCGAGTCCTGAGTTCGCTACCCTCATTTCGTTTTTGTTAATGAGATTCTGATCGTGACCTAGATTTGTTATGTGTAGTTTTCCCTCGGTAGGGGCCCATACCGAGGTTAATTGCATGTTTGTAACATATTCCATTTTGAACTTTTAATCCGTGAGCATTGGCCAGCTCGTGGATTGGATGTTTGAGAAGGACGAGTAGTCTTGTTTGATTAACAAAAACTAACAAATTAACGGTACTTGGTTACGGTTACATACAGTGGGTTTTTTGAATAATTTTTGCCTTTGTCCTCAGAAAACGGTAATGATGGTGAAGGCACTGAATGTTTAGATCCAAGACCAGGGGCTTACGCGCACTCTTCGTGTGCTGTTGCGCGCCCGCCTGGTGCGCTACTGCGCGCACTCCTGGTGCGCTACTGCGCGCACTCCAGGAGCGCTGCTGCGCGCGCTCCTCGTGTGCTGTTGCGCACACTCCAGGTGCGCTGCTGCGCGCGCTCCTCATGTGAAGAATACGTTTATTACAGTTGATATTGAATTTACTATCCGAGAATGTGCAAAGAAAGAGTCACATCTTGGTGGCCAAGGATTTCAGCATTGCAACTGTACTGGGGAATGCGTTTTTAATAGATGCAAATGTAAAAAGTCAAGCCTCATGTGTAACTCAAAATGTCATAAAAGCCTTACTTGTAAGAATAAATAATAATCATTTTTTGTATTTTCATGCCAGTTGTTTTTAAATATATTAATATTGTAGTTGTTAAGGAGTGATACCAAATACATCTCGTATTGATTTGTAAACAATTTTAATTTTACTAAGCAATGTTAAATTAATTACTCGTAACTAACAATAATCAATGTTAATTTTTATAAACAATGTTAATTAACGTGAATATATTATTTTAAAATTAATAAAATATAATATTACAATAACTATTTAAAATGAGACTAAATTGTTACTACATATTTATGCTTCAGGAAAATTTAAATAAAAAAATATAATTTTCACCTTTAACTTACTTTTTTATTACATTATCCAAGTTTTCCAAGATATTTTATAAAATAGCTAGTTAATGTGATTAATTCTGTCTCAATTGTCACTTTGTCTAAATTGATATGATATTATTTATAATAGCTGGATAGTATATATAATATCTGGATTTATTACTTTCGCTGTAACATATACATAAATACTAAGGGGCTGACCTCCTAAGGAATAGGTAGGAAATAGGAAATCCCTTTTGTTTGTGACCACGTGACAGTTATATGGTAGGTACTGCTTAGGGGGATAACTAGACCTTGAATTCACCATTACTATTCGTTAGGCGGTCCCGTTAGTAATTACTGGACCGGCGCGCCGATTCAGGAATGACAACGGAGAGACTTAGAGGTAGGTACATACCATTTATAGTATGTGTACAATTTTGACAATATTACATAAAAACACAAACAAATAGAATTGATAGTGTCTGTTATCGAAATGGCAATTATCTAGAAAATATTTTCACGAGCTTTGTGCCTTCCTCCTTTATCCGGGCTTAGGACCGGCATCATTAATGCTAAGATTCACGAAAAGTTTTTTTAAATTAATATTATATATAATTAATACTAGATGATTTTTATACATAGATTATCTATCATCTAGAATTAATTTTGCCATTTTTATAATGAATAAAAGTAATAAAGGTTTAAAATATTAGTAAAAAAAACTTTCGTGTATTAACATAAATTGAGGCGGAGTTACACAAACATTCATCCTTTCAGCTATGTATACAACCACACATTCGTCTGTTAGAAAATCATCATGCCATGCCGTCACACTCATGAATCTAACTGAAAATTACATAATGCAATACACACTTAGAAAGGATGAGTAGCAGTAAAGCAATAACTCGAAAAGCAGACACGAGCAACCCAACTTAAATGTTTCGCCGTTTCTGACCGATACCCGAAGAAAATGCTGAACGAGTTGACCAATTAGTTTCTCACACTGTCATGCAATTTCAATCAATCAACTATTTGAATGCGGGGTACAAGATGGTCTACACTGTGTACACCTCTATTGATTGTATATTGATCAAAAGTGTTTTGATCAACAGGATGTTCAAAATGATTATCTGATAAATCTGTTACTACAAATGATTTTAATCTTGAATAGTAAGCAATATTTACATGAGCTGGGCAACCTATCTTTGCACTTCTTTGTAAAGGGCGAGCTCCAGTGGATACACTTTGGTGAGAACCGGCATGTGCACAAGAAAAACGGACAGACTGATAACCTAACTCAAGTGGTAAATTGGTTTTGTTAAGTCTGTTGTATGCAGATATGGTTGGAGAGGAACTAATGACAAATATTGTGCTATTATTAGATCTTAAATAATTTTCAAATGATTCAGCTAAGTCATTCCAGGAGCTAAACTTCATACCTTTCTCAAGCAGTGCTGTGCTGGGATCTATAAAAATACACACATGCTATAAACTTCACATGCATTTAAGTATATTATTATTAAAAATTATTAGAACCCATAACACAAAAAGCTGGTTAATTTTACCACAGATGATTATGTTTAGTAGATTAGTGCATTATTAACAAGTCAAATACACTCTCACTTATGCACCAGCTCCATATTCCCAGACACTCCACACATAAGGAATTAATAAACTCGTATAAGTAGATTTTATCAAAACATTTACTTCACATGTATGCCATTTTCATATACATGGTACCAAATTTCATAAATAATTTATAAATGTAGAAGTTAGCTGTAGTTGGACAGATAAATAGATGGTCAGAGTGAAACTATAATGGTCAATTATTGTTAACATACCACACGCTGTTTCAGGAGTTACGCCAACCTGTAATAAAATAACACGTGAATAATTATTGGCATGAAAGCAGCTGTAACTATTAATAAATATCTAAACACAGTTACTCTAACTGTTCTATTACTTCTGATTACATTAAATATCTTATTTAAATTACTGGAATATGAGTGTACACACACCAACACATAAGCAAATCACCCTATGGGGAACCAGGTAGGTATGTTTATTAATTACACATACCTACCTGGTTCCTCTCAACAATCTATGATAATTAGTGTAGTAACATATTATTATACGACAGTGATTATAACCGCTGACTCACATGAAGAACTTCAGAAATGTATAAATAAAACTTTAAGAGAGTTAGAAAACTGGTTTACGGTGAATGGTCTGAAACTGAATACTGATAAAACGAATATAATGTTCTTCAATGCTGTGTCACCAAACTTTAAAGAAGCTCCATTAATATTAGAGAATGGAACTGAATGTGTATATGCAAAGCATGTAAAGCTATTAGGATTCGATTTAGATCCCTCATTAACATGGAAAGAACATATTGATAATACTTGTAAAAAAATGGCTAAAGGGGTTCATGCATTAAAACAGTTGAAACCAATAACAAGCCCAGAGCACCTAAAGGAAACTTATTATTCATACATACACTCTATACTTTCATACGGCATAAGTATATGGGGCAATGCTACAGACTTTGAAAGAGTGTTAATAATGCAGAAACGAGCAATAAGAGTACTTGTGGGAGGTAGATATAGAGAGTCTTGTAGAAACCATTTCAAAGAGTGGAAGATATTGACGTCAGTGTCGCAATATATATTAGAGATTGTAAAGTTTGTAAAAAGAAATCCACATTTGTTTAAACTTAAGACTTATAACTCAAATAGATCCAAGATAAACAGAGTATTGCTAAAACCTACTGTGCCTAGGCTGTGTATGACTAAGAAACTACCCACTATAATGGGAGAGAAACTGTTCAATAAACTCCCCGCACACATTCAGTCTTTGAATAATGATCAGCAATTTTGCAATAGTGTCAAACAATTATTGTTAGATCAGACACTATACACAGCTAAAATGTGGCATGTGACCACTGACCTCCATTACTACATGTGACGGAGTAACTTACATACAATAAATGTATTTTTTAATAAATATTAAAAAACCGTAAAACAACTGTTTTACTGGCAACCTTCGAAATGTCGTTAACGATTTAATCCGGATTAACTATTATATTTGCGGAATCAAGTACGGCTGAATCGAATTAGCTGAAGATTGGTGGAAAGATAGCCTAGAACCAGTAGACGGACATAAGCTTCTTTGATCCCGAACAAACTATTTTAATCCTGGATAAACCACTTTAATTCCGGTCACAAGAATAGCTTAACCGATATACCTAGCTAAAAACTTGTAGGAATGTAGCTTAAGACTAAGTGACGAATGGACAGTGAGTGAGGCTACTTTAATTTTAGATTAACCAATTTAATTACGGATTAACTACTTTCATCCCGGACTAAAATAATGGCTGATCCAAATTTGCTGAAAATAGGTGGGCTGGAAATAGCAACTAAATTAAAAGACTCTGATATAATATTTAAATTTTAATCTTCTACTATATAAAAATAAGTCGGGTTTTCCTTCCTGACGCTATAACTCCAGAACGCACGAACCGATTTCCACGGTTTTGCATTCGTTGGAAAAGTCTCGGGCTCCGTGAGGTTTATAAAAACACGAAGCCATCTGATGGCGAAACGGAGTTCGCGGGGTTTGCTAGTTTAACATAAACTTGAGTTACCTGATTAGGTAGGCTCTGGACCTCATTTGTGTCAACATTTGGTATATCATGTTCACCATTTAATCCCTTAAATTTAAATAAAATATTATATATTAATAAGTAGTAAGTATAATAAAATAAATACGAATTAACTAATACTTACTGATAAAAACACATAATTATTATAACGTTCAAGGGAAACACTGATGATAATAAGTATGGATTAAATTAGTTAATATTTTCATACCTTTGTTGGTACCGCAGTCCTAAGTAATCTGGCTAAACCCCCTTTACCTACTTGTATATTTATATTTTTCTTCAAAGTGTATTGAACAAATTCTAGATTGTTTATGTGGCTTCCAATATTCTTCTTTGCGATTAAGTCTTACTTTTTCAATCCATTTTTTTGCAACGATAGGATCTGACGGAAATCTAAAAGAAACCGAATTTATTTTACATATCTTCTTCCATACTATGTCAAAGAACAAGTTTAAATATGGATCCGAATATCCGAACTCTAATAATACTCATACAATGATTCTAGTTACGTTTCTTTAATATTATTGACTGAATATGAAAGCAAACCCAATTTTTAATATTATTATTTTTTACCTATATCCTTCACATGTAGGTATAATATTTAAAAAAAACATAATTGAGTGATTATAAGTAGTATTTCACATTTAAAACAAATCTAGTTTAAGGATTTTTTTTCCATTTGTTGGCAACATTTCATCCGTAATGGCGTCCCCTATATTTACATTATTTTTTTTAGGTTTCAATTTAGGATTACATTAAAAGCAAACGAATTTCTGTTGTAGTTACGTGTGGAATCTAATCTTGGACCCTTTCCGATGCTTACTTGTTGTATTGTGACAGTCTTTAACCACACAGTACAGATCGCGGCAAACTTCTTGAGCCTGTCGACGTAATGGGGGTAAGCTCGCGGATGTACACTTCCGGACATATTTTATTGGTCATTGTTGGCGTTTGTAAAATATATAGTGAGATTCTGTAAATTTGTTTATTTAAGTAAACTAGACAAGTTTTAGCCACTAGTTGCGCAACCAATATAAACATAAAAACTTAAATATAAATAAATATTGTAAGACATTATTCATAAACACAAAATGTATACCTTTGCAAAATCCCTAAGAGTGTACATTGTATTTATCCTAAGAACTTTATCCAGCTGCATAATAATAATAATTAATGTAAACACAATAATGCAATAAATGTTTTGACTTTGACTTTATATAAAAAATATTTATTTTACACTTAAAAAATTACAATTTAATCTTGAGGAAGAAACGACACTCCTTCCACTAGGTCGAAACTAGCAGAAGTAGTACTGGTACTGGGGGTCAATTCATCATTAGCAAAAACACAATATAACAAAAAACAAACTAACAATAATACAATAGCAAACAAACTTTAACAACAAAAACTCAAAATAGCCTATGGACACTGCACGCAAGTGTAGTCAGATGCTAGCGGAACATGCGCGCAACGCGGGGAACAGGGGCCAAGTCATCGGCCAATCACGGGGACGCGTGCCGACAGAATGCCCCCGCGCACCTCTCTTTCCACCAACGATACCTTAAAATCGTCTACTGCGCACTCAAGGTCATGGCTCAAGAAGTTTGCCGCGATCTGTACCTAAGTCATTGTGAATCAAACGTGCGCGAGCTTCATGCGTTGGAACTGTTGGCCAAATAGTAAATACTAACCGGACGGCGTGCGCCTTGTTGCTATTAGCTACAGGTTGAGTTGCTTCATTTATAAAAATATGATTCGGTTTCTATCTGTTATTTCTGTCCACGAGTATGCAATGGGTGCGGCGGAACCGGTTCCGTCCGACAGAAGTGGCGGGAAGCTACGATAATATGTTTGGAATGCAAGGATTGGACGCGCCTGCTTGATGCGTTCCGGATTGCGCTTTAATTTATTAATCATGTAAATCTTATCACCAATAAAATAAAAGTATTTATTTGAGAACTAGTAGACGCCCGCGGCTTCACTCGCACTATTTTAAAATAAAATGTTGCCCATGACACTGCTAAGACCTCACACTACGTACGTACATACCAAATTCTAAAAATTGATTCTTGGTAGGACAATTATTATTTTAAATCATACTTAGAATTGAAGTGACAGTGTATTTGTTGGTTGGTTGTTTGTTTATTTGTTGTCTGACTTGTAAGACATTTCTTATGAATAAATGACTTTGACTTTGTTGATTGAGTTTTGCTGTTGAATTTGCCTTTTTCTAACTCACCTCAAAAAGCGGCGAGTTACATGTACCTACTAGGTAGTAGGTAACTTTGACTTGTCTGTAAGTATATCTGTAGATATGTCTGCTTGAGGCACCGTAGCTCCCAAACGGATTGACCAATTATTTTTTGTTTGATAGATTGGTTAGATCTTCGTTATGTTTCATGGAAATCAATATTCAGCCTTTTAAAAGCCGCCACCGCTGCGGTTGTGTTGTCATTTGAACCATTTGCCAGCATTCAGCCATTTCCGGTAAGTACCTAACATAAATCAAGCACCAGTAAGACTTGTGTGAGAGAGAGGAACTGTGTAAGCATTTACGAATTTACACTTTCTATTGTTTCAATTGTTTGTTACAAACATTCCATTGCTGTGACTTTCAAACTTACGTATTGTTTCCCATGTGGTGGCTTGATATAGCAGCATCATCAGAATATCTACGCCATCATCGAAAATTGGTTGGATACACAAGGTTTTACAAAATTAAGTTCAGTTGATGTTGTTTGTGCTCATTGTAATAATACAATGCCCAATGGTTTTATATAATTGGTAGGTATCATATGGTACATGTCACATTTGTATTTGAGTACCTAGTTACCTACACTCTACATAAAATGAAATGAAAAATAATGTAAATAGCCCAGAGTAAGAACTGTAAGAAGCAATTACTTACTCATGAATAAAATAAGTTATAATACAGAATGATTGAACAAATCTAAAAAAGAAAGCTCTTTAAAAGGTCTTTGATTCAAAGTTATAGTAAAAACCATTGCATATTGGATTAGGTCATACGATGTTACGGGAAACATTGGTCATACCAACCAAGACTGAGAAAATAATACAGTGCAATCTCTAGTGTAGTAAATGTAAACAACAGCGTAATACGAAACGTTGAGACGCTTTCTTGACAGCTGTCAAATGCGAAAGGAATTTGTGTGAAAGAGAGAAAGGTAGTAACTGTCAAAGTTAAGTTTTCGTAACTTGAAATGCCGACATAATTTCCTTACAAAACAACCGTAAAATAGCTATAAACTGATAAGTGCCTTAAAAACAATACTTAGCTAGTTAAGTTACATTAACAGTGACTTTTGGTTCAGTTATAAGTGATACGAAGTGGTTGTTTTGAATGCAGTTAGTGGGTCACATATTTTGTGGAATTTGGATTTTGTCGGGAGAGGAGAGCTTTTTGCCCGGTCTAAGGTCAGTAAGCTTTTTATTTTGCACACATTTGCCGTATTCTATGTGTATAATCCTTTGAATATGTCTACAGGAAGTTATAGAAGTACTTGAAAGTAGGTACGCGCACCGTACACGCGGCATTTTTCGTACGCAAAAGTAAACAAGGAGGTTTTATTTACAAATTGCCAATTTGGCGATTTTGGAATTGGAACGATTGTCATTGCTTTTTCTATTGTGATTTGATGATTTAGGTTTGGTAACACTTTACATAGGTTTTTAATTATATTATTCCTTTTGCAGCAATTCCTGACAAAAATCCTGTCCCTACCATATCCAGAAGACTTCCTACATTCTCATCCTGCAAGATCCGCCATCCTATTGAAATTATACATAGTTTTTTCAAGAATTTCTTAGTTATTTCTAAAGATACAAACCAGGCAAATTAGATTACTTAAATTAGTTCAACTGTCAAGTGTGAAGTAACACAAATATTGTAATGCCTTTGTTGTACAATTACACATTGTTATTTAAGCTGTGTTTTGTATTGCAAATATGTAGAATTACTATACTTACTTGTGGGTTTTAAACTTAACTATAATATTTTAAAGTTTTTAAGTGTTTTAACATTCATCTTATGTTGTTAGCCAGATGGAAAAAATCACAGATTCCTCTGAATCTACATTACTAAGTGACATTCATCAAATTAATTTTGACAAAAATGTTGACATTATGAAGTACATACTAGTGGACACCCACGGATTCACTCACATTATTTCTGGATAAAATGTAGCCCATACTACACATACATACCAAAAGTCATTATATTTATTCAGTGGTTGTGAGCATTTTAATAAGCAGAGACACAGAGAAACAGGTAAAGAGACAACAATTGTAATAACTGCTTTATCATGTTTTAATATTGAAAGTAAGTTAGGTAAGTAGGTATACCCAAACACAATTTTTTCTAAATCTTCAAAGTTCAGATTTTTGCCCCTCTTCAGCTTTATTATATGTACAGATACATAGATATAACAAAGCAACATAAAATAAACTGTTTAAAAAAATTAGTCAGGCCTTGAATGGGTGACTGAAAAAGCGCTTCCGATGTCAGGGTTAGATGACACGTTAAATTGTAGGTCCCGGCTGTTTGTCTAGTACGGCAGTCGTCAAGCCATGTCAGAGGCCCTTAGGGTGGTTTGAAAACTCTCGACACTAGAGTTGGCCACTCTCATTCAATAAGAAGAATAAAATGAGTAAAAAAAGGAAGGAAAACTAAATGTACCTCCGTAAATAGAGCAGGAAATCATTGTTTGCACTATAAGGAATAATGTTGGAATACAGGGAATTCCAATAGTTTTATCAAGGACATACATACAATATAGGTAAATATTATATTAAAAACTCAAACAATATTAACCATGCATGAAATATGCATAAGCTTTTAATTTGTAGCCAAATCAAGCAAAGAGTTTTTGAACCACCCTAAGAGACTCTAACAGGGCTTAACAACTGGGTACCTACAATTTAAGGTGTATTCTGACCCATGGAATATGTTTTTTTTAAAGAAGGGTGAATGAGTAATATACATTCTATTTATTATATAAAAAAACATCCAGTTAAAATGAAAACTTGTACTTTTTTAACTTGGTAAAAATACTATATATTACATAAAAATTGTATGAGGTCACTGAATGATACATAAGGTGTGGTCAAACTCAATCTGTTTACACATAGAGATATCATAAAATAAATAAACCTCAGTGTGTATATGTCAGGAATTTTATCAGCTAATATACAGCATTCTGTCATATACATATGTAGGTAATTATAGTACTCAGGACAAGGCTCTTGAGATATCAGGCACTGGATAGTAGTTATTGATTATATGAGTAAGATTGTGAGAGTGGCCAACTTTGGTGGCAGAATTTTTAAACTGCCCTCAGGGCCAACATGGCTTAACAACTGCTGTACAATCTACGTATATCTTCTATTTATACATATAATAAAGGTAAAGAGACATTGGAAATATTAATGGAACACAATTGTTGGTCTATTTATCTGTTAAGTTTAAGTAACACATTCATTTCTGCTGAGCATAGGCCTCTCTTCTTGTACTCTTGTAATTTTAACACACATCACAAAAAAACAAGTGAACTGTTCTCTATGATTTTTGGTAGTATGACATCCTGGGAGTCACAAGCTACTTTTTATACCAAAATAATGTGAGCAAAGCCGCTTGTGCCCACTAGTACCACAAATAAAATTTATTTCTGCAGATACAGTACATGTTTTTCCATACACATTTCACATAATTCTGTTAACTGCATTTATTCAGTCCTTCCTCATCATATAAGGTTTGATTAAATCATCCAATGACATCACTTCTGAGAGCAAACATAAGTAAATAGGTACTTGGAAATACATAACGTAGGTATCTCTTAAGTGTGTGTGTGACTTGGTAATTTCAATTTTAGTACAAATTAAATGGTTTTGTTCAAGAGAAAAAGTAGTTATGCACATAACTTGACTAGGTATAAACACACAGCCAGCCCTAACGGAAGACCAGCACTGGCTTCCTCACAACCAGCATTATGCTGAGTTGGGGCTGTATAGTGGCAGATTTTATGTTTCATTATGTTATTGTTGTTGGTGTGTGTTCTGAAAACCTGTCACAATAAAAGTTTTCTTTCTTTTTAATATTTTGTATCGGCAGAATATTTGATACTACAAATTTATAAAACAACTACTACCTATGTAACATAACAATTTTCATGCAAATAAATGAATTTTGAGTGTCTAATTTTCACCCTGTCGCACCCTGGTTCGAATCCGGCCCTACACCAAAGACCTGTTTTTTAAGTTAAGTGTGGATTGGCACTCACTTGACGGTGATGAAAAACATCGAGAGGAAACCGACATGTTTGAGGACCACAAAATCCGATGTGTCTTCCGTGGAAGAACCTGGGTCCCCAACACGATGTAGGTATCTGTGGGGGAGTCACAACCCTCAGCCATGAGGAAATAAGACTAGACTACTTTATTTACCAGTCTTATGTAAGCACCAAGGGCCCTTACTGTTCTTAATTTATGTAAACGACCTTGCCTATTGTCTACCTGAATGCGCATCCGTAAATCAATTCGCAGATGATACCCATGTTGGGATGAAAGATAGGAATGATAAAAACCTAGAAAATAAAATTGGTGACACATTGAATATACTTAAAGAATGGTTTGAGGCAAACGGAATTATCTTAAACACCGATAAGAGCATTGTTATGAAATTCCATACTAGGAAAAGAAAACAGGAGACTATAACCCACAAAGAACATGTATTTTTGGGTTATAATGTGGACTACACTATAACACATAGTTCACATATTATGAAGACAGTAAAGAAAATGCGAAGTGCAAATTATGCTCTATTCAAACTCAAGCCGTTACTCGATCAAAAAAGCCTCATATCAGTTTACTATGCGTACATACATTCAATATTGAGCTATGCTATAATAACTTGGGGAAATGGTGCAGAAATTAACAAGCTATTAGTATGCCAGAAACGATCCATCAGGACCATCAGTGGTATCACACGAAGAATTTCAGCTCGCAAATATTTTAAACAACATAAAATAATGACCGTGATATCATTATATATTTACAAATGCTTATTAGACATACACATAAATATCGATAAATACCCAAAAAGGAAAGACAAACACATTGATTACATGAATCTGAGACATGAGAATAAATTATCCATTCCTAAAACAAGACTAGTCAAAACCGAAAGACACGGAAGTTATATAAAAATTATAATGTTTAACAAATTGCCATTAGCAATCACCAAATTGAAATATCAAGATTTTAAGACTAAAATTAAAACTTTCCTAACACAGAACCCTTTCTACAAAATAAAAGAATTTTTGGATTTGAAACTCACTGAAAAATCATTCTAAACCACCCACACACTTGATACAATATTTATTTGAAAAATCCACTCCCTTTCAGACTTGGCTTTTCGCTGTATTTCGCTCCTCATAATCAGATCAAATTTGATGTAAAATACACATGGTACATAAAATTGTCATAAGTTTTTATGACAATTTTATGTACCTACCTACCTAATTTAGTTTAAAATAAATTAATATTAATTAGATAATAAGTTAATAATGTAAAATGTGACTTACCATAAATGACGATTGTTATAATTATTGGTCAATAAAAAATCTGAATCTGAATCCAATGTAGTCTCGATATGTTCACACTTGTCTAGAAGAAACCTATTAATTGATAATTTATTACTAAAATGAGGTAATTAAAGTTACTCATTAAAAAACAACAATAAATTCATCTTCTCACAGTATATCATTCGTCCTTGCGAGAGCCAATACAAACACTCGCAGATGACATCATCCGCTCTCACCTTCATCGTTTGTTATGGAGATTTATACCTAACGTACCAAGCGCCCGCAGCTTGGCTGGTTGAGGTGCTCGTACTTAATTACCAAAGTTGTATCATTACCACATAGTAGGTATAAAGCAAAGTCTCTTTCCGCGTCTGTCCCTATGTATGTATGTTTACTTAGATCTTTAAAACAACGGATTTTGATGCAGTTTTTTTTAATAGATAAAGTGATTCAAGAGGAATGTTTATATGTATAATAACAGCTTAGTTTTGAAGATCTAAGCATACATACAGACAGACGCGAGAAGCGACTTTACTTTACAATATGTAGTGATAGGAATTCCAAAACCAAGGCTGCGTTACTAGTTAGCCAGCTTTATGATCTAATCGTTTTATCTCCAGATAAGACGTTTAAATACCTACAAGGTTAATTATTGCATTCTGGTCTTTAGTAAGTAAGTACGAAGTTTAAATTGCGTACGATGATATTGGCTAGGCATTTATTTCTTAAGTCTAATCTAAAACTTACAAACTGACAGCTCTGCTATATTTTGAAAACCTATGGGTAGGTAGTTCACTTTTACAAATCATGGAAACGTTATTTTTTTGATCTTGTAACTTCTGTAATTGTGTGTAATTTTAAGCTCACTTGCATCTCTCTCTCTCTCTCTTTGAGTCGTATTGTTATGTCTCAATAGGCGATACATTTTTTTAGGAAATAATGACTAAATGTGTTTAGTTAGGACATTCGTTTTCCAAAAATACGCGTAGTTCTGCGGGGGAGTCACAACCCTCAGTAAATAATAAGAAACTATTATTAAAATGTCTACAAGTCCTAATGTCTTTCCTTAATTTTCCGAGTTCGGTTTCAAACAGCAAATGGTAGGTACGTCATAAGTCGGCCATGTTTATTTTTTCGCGCCAAAACGAGCGCAACTGAATTTGCATTCCAACACGATTTTGCGAATTGTTTCTACTGATTCAGATTGGGCTCGAATTTTCTAAGTACTTCACAGATTTAAACCATACCAAAAACATGTCAAAGCTTTTCAAATTTTTTTCTAGAGGTGTTTGAATATTTGTTACCGTCCGTTGTATTTATTTTTAATGTACCTATAAAGCTTAACGAAAAACTAGTTGAAGCGACGTAACTGACATTTTGGCACATCTAATGATTCCGGCAGCTTTGTTTGAGAGCCAGTTCCATTCCATTACAAGCTTTCTTTATGGCAGAGCTTGTAATGTATTAAAGAAAGAAAGAAAGAAGGGATTTATTTTGACACACAGGACACAACAATATGTATATACATAAAGGTTGAAAAACTGGTAGAATATAAAGGTGTATGCGTTACATTGATATATCCCGTGCGTCAAAAAAGGTCATACCTCAGCATAGTCAGCATTAATGCTGCAGATTGCTCTACAACGCTGATTTTCAGGTAGTTATGACCCTTTGAGACGCGTGGGGTCAAGAGTTAAATAACAAAATAAATAAAAAAAGAGTAACTAACTCAAATAGATGAAGAGTAAACAGAATCAATCACATTATTATTATATGAGTATTAGAAGGTAGAGTCTCTATCATTGACAACAGAGTCGTTTGTACGAGTGACGCTTCAGGCGACCTAAGCCCTAACCTAGTATATTGCCTGCCTGTTTAAGATAAAAAAAAAACCAAGTAAGTTATTACATGCTTTAAAACATTGTTTTGTAGTAAAGCCTGTAGTTACCTACTAAAATCAATAAAAAAATTACAGTTGCTTTTGTTCCGCGGCCGAATGTTACATTTTTATTTTTTTAAATATTGAACAAAGCAGCGAACGTCAAAACAGTTCGCGGTTTTGGGTTTCACAAAGGAGTTTTTATGCTAAACTTGCTAAGTAGGTTGCGTTTCGTCATTGTTGTCGATTATTTTAGAGAAATAATATCATAAGTTACCTACAGGTTAAAGTTACTTTTACAAACAGAGATGAGAGCTTTGATCATTACTAGTAGTAAACGATAACAGGCTGACGATGATGATGATTATACAAAGATATCGCTCTGCAGTTTTACCCGCGATATTTCGGGAAAAAAATATGTTAATCCTCAGTCTAAGCTATCCTCATATCAAATTTTATTACTCTCACACACAAAGTTTAGGCTTATTTATAATCGATTTTGTGTATTATAAAAGAAACAGCCGCACGCAGAATTTTATCTCCGCCACCCAAAGCCCAAGACGTTCCATATTCAAACCATGTCTCACCACAGAGTATACAACAGTAGGCTAACATCGAGACAGGTCTGTCAAGTTCAAGTTCACTTTTTTTCTGTGCGGCCCAAAATGGACGCGCGTAGACGAAGAGTCCGTACAATGTACAATGCGTACGGATAAATTAGGCACTAAAAAGTTTCAGCTGGAATATTAACGTGTAGATCTAGGAAAGTAAATTCGAATTTGAAATTCAAATTATCTTTATTCAAGTAAAATAATTGAACAATGCATCTACAACACTAGCGTCATGAAATATTTATCGTCGTTAATTACTATTGTGGATGCAACCGTTATAATGTTCTATTAGATAAATTCATACCAATACATATAGGGTAGACATACATAAGTACTTAATTGTTTATCAAATCATTACTTGTTCTGAAGTTTGACATTTATAAATAAGTGTTAAACGAAAGTGCTGCCACCATTGTGACTAGTTATTGTTTAAGGGCTGTAATCGAAACCCATAAGCCGATTAGACAGGATTAGAAATAGTTTTACTTTTTTTTGGAACCACGTGGACACTTTAGATTAGGTCCGAGGTAATCCAGGGTGAAAAGTAGTCCATTTATTGATAAAACCATAAACAACCATAAAATCCGAGGACATGTGTCTTCCGTGGAAGGAGCTGGGCGCCCACCTCGATGTATCTGCACAAGAGAACTCCCCTAACGAATTAATTCTGCGGGGGAGTCACGACCCTCAGTCATGAAGAATATTTTTTTTACATGGGATAGGCTCAGACTTGACTACAGCTTGCCTGATGTTAAGAGATTCCACTTTTTTATATGGCTTCTGCAGCGTTACCGCAATTTTGCCAATTTCACGTAACGGATAAGCTAAAAAACAAACGCTGAATGGTTCGGTCGATAAAATAAAAGATGTTAAGAGATGTCAGATATTATGTCACTGAGGATAATGAGTGACTTTGGGCCAAATTGCAGCTTGTGCGGATGTCTTTGTCCATGCCTTTGACGTTCAATCCTGTGGACCAGAAAAAGCGCGTATACCCGAAAGGGACGACGACAAATGACGTAGAATCTCAGGGCTGCCAGAGTCATAAAAATTCCCCTACTTTTGTTCATACTTACACACATACACACACGTATAAAAGTTGTACGTAATCATTATTATCACCTGAAAAAGGGACTCATATAAAAATGGCACACACAGTATGTCGATAAAATTTTAAGCAGGAATAAATTATACTAAGTAGGATTTGTAAACAAAATAACTATATGTATATTTATTTCAAGGAAAACTATTTACATTGAAAAAACAAAGAATAAAGTAATAACCAACTACTTAAATAATTTGTTAATATTTTTTCTGGTTTAAAGTAAGAATATTAAAAAAAACTACTTAAACATATCTACAAATTTACAAAACGTCTTAACTAAAACTGTACATGAATATTACAAATAACAGAAATTTTCCTTTGGAATATCTAAATTCATGTACTTCATTTTTAACTTTTATTTTTGTATTTTTCTTAACAATTTTTTTTGTTATTTAAATTCAGATTACGTTGTTTTTCATTACAATTCAGAGTACTTTATTTATGGAACTCTGGAAAAAATATGTATATAGTGATTTTCCGCTGCGACTGCTCCATAACCGACTTCAAACAACAAACTTGATGGTTTTTTGGTGTGTTCCTCCATATACTACCGCCACACCTCTCCTCCTAACCAAAGTGGCCTCCGTGGCTCTTAAGATCTTACCAACACCGTACCTTGTGTCTTCAAGTTTTGTAGTTCTCCTTCGGCAAGATATTCTCGTCGACACGGGTTTCGCCTCTCCACGTGGCATCCTCAGGACGTGTTGAAAAATCGGAAATCCATCGGAAATCTATATAAATAAAAATAAATATATATGTGGTATATAATTAAAAAATCTAAATGTTTTTTTTTGTCATTATTGTAGTGCTTCTTTGCAGAGTGATATGCCTATATTTTGCTATGCCTATTTCGACTCAAATCATCTTTATAAAAAAATATTTTGCCTTAATTTCTTGGGTAAATTGCCAAAACGAAACTGGTATCACCAAAAACCGTTTAACCCGATCAAATTCAAAATACTGCAAAATGACAACTATGTTTGACAAACGCTTTGCGAGTAAAACAGTTTACTATACTTTAAATTTAGCCGAGTAATCTCATAAAAACAATTCATGTTTTTAGTCTTATTTTACTATTTATAATCCATATAAATAGCGTTTCAATAAAGCAGGGCTCTCATTGCTCCTAAATTAGTCATAATCAAGTCACATTGTCGTAAAAGTATCGTACTTACGTATGAAAGGATATATTTTCATCTTTCCGTTCACTACGGCTCTTACAGCCTTTTACATAGCAAATCACCATGTTGTATGAAATTTTCTTCAATAATTCACTATGTAAATCAAGTTTTTTCACACTTAGCACTCGTAATCACCATATAAAAGCAAAAATATTTTTCACGCAACTGCCATGTTGGGCGCTACCCAAGGATTTTTTATATCATCCCTCTCTTTCCCTCTGGATTGTTCTCTCTTTTGTTTTGTGAAATAGATTTTATACGAATAGAAACCTTATGTTCTTACACTTAAAGTTTATTTTCTATAAATGGTAAATCGGGGGTGAGATTGGTCAAAAATGAAAGGCATATAGAGCAGGCTGCTGTCTTGCTTCAACAGCTTGCCAGTTTAAAAAATAATGTGTGATAAATGTCACTGTCAACTTAAGTTTTGAAATATTTAGCAATAAATAATATTATTTAATTTTATTTATTATAAATTTTACTCGACACAAAGAAATCTGAATTAATTTGTGAAATTAACACAAAATAAAATAAGTATTAAATTAATATTATATTATTTTTCACACAAGCAACATTAAATTATGATGATAAAATATGACAAAAGATGGCGGGAAAAAAATAATTTCATTTGTAATTTGTAAAAATAATTTAAATGTATTTTATAGTAAAAAAAACAAAATGGTAAGAACTTGTAGTGTACCGGGATGCAGAAGTGAATCTTATAGTGGTTGCAATATATCTTTCTACAGGTATGCTAAAGTTTAAGTAAGATTACATTATTGGGACTAAGGTGACCATATTTTCTCGTGCTTGAAATAATTTGTGCAATATGATATTTTGTCAGTTTTCCTAAAAATGAAAACATCAAAATAAAATGGCAAAAGAACTTAAATATAACACGACCTGTTACAAAATTCTCCAAAGTTTGCAGTCTACATTTTGATCCAACATCTTTTTATACTCCAAATTGTTGTACATAGTTTAAACCATCTCTCGTTTAGGTTAGTACATCAAAACACAAGGAAAAGGATTATATTGTTGTACATAGTTTAAGCATTCACTCGTTTCAGTTAGAATATAAAACACAAGGAAAATGATAGTGTAAAAAAAATATAGGATATAGGCAACTACCTATATGCAATTCAAATGTGAACTTGTAAATAAATATTGTAATTACTGCAAAATGTTTATGATTTTGATTACATTGCCTCCCAGTCAATTAACCGAATCGATACTATTATAAGTTACAAACTAAAGTGCATTTTAATTTGTAAGTTTGTTGGTGTTTGTTACTTAACGCGTCAATAGAGCTAGAGATCATCATGACTGGCAAGCTGCAGGTAAAATAGGACCCCAAAAGAGACTGCTCCAGATTTGGTAAGAAGATGAATTGGTATATCCTAATTATATAATTTATTGTCACCCTAGTTAGAAAAAGACAACTGCCTGTCATACTTCGCTTCGCTCTGCTCATATTGGATCAGCAGTAATATTTCCCTATATATTACTTCCATGGCGCTACCGAGTAATGACCAACGAAACAAAAAGTGAAATTTAGACAAAGACAAAATCCGATTCCTGTCTCTTTCGCTCTTAGGTTTTCTTGATATAGTTGTCCCACTCGCTCATTACTTGTCAACTCCGTCTGATTGATGCTCGAGGGTCCATGCCCTCGAGCATCAATCAACGGAGTTGACAAGTAATGAGCGAGTGGGACAACTATATCAAAAAAACCTAAGAGCGAAAGAGACAGGAATCGGATTTTGTCTTTGTCTAAATTTCACTTTTTGTTTCGTTGGTCATTACTCGGTAGCGCCCAACATGGCAGTTGCGTGAAAAATATTTTTGCTTTTATATGGTGATTACGAGTGCTAAGTGTGAAAAAACTTGATTTACATAGTGAAATATTGAAGAAAATTTCATAGAACATGGTGATTTGCTATGTAAAAGGCTGTAAAAGCCGTAGTGAACGGAAAGATGAAAATATATCCTTTCATACGTAAGTACGATACTTTTACGACAATGTGACTTGATTATGACTAATTTAGGAGCAATGAGAGCCCTGCTTTATTGAAACTCTATTTATATGGATTATAAATAGTAAAATAAGACTAAAAACATGAATTGTTTTTATGAGATTACTCGGCTAAATTTAAAGTATAGTAAACTGTTTTACTCGCAAAGCGTTTGTCAAACATAGTTGTCATTTTGCAGTATTTTGAATTTGATCGGGTTAAACGGTTTTTGGTGATACCAGTTTCGTTTTGGCAATTTACCCAAGAAATTAAGGCAAAATATTTTTTTATAAAGATGATTTGAGTCGAAATAGGCATAGCAACATATAGGCATATCACTCTGCAAAGAAGCACTACAATAATGACAAAAAAAAACATTTAGAATTTTTAATTATATACCACATATATATTTATTTTTATTTATATAGATTTCCGATGGATCCAAGCGTTCGTGAAATTTGGATTAATGCAACAGGGCGACATAACTGGGACCCTCCAAAACATGCACGCATGTGTTCTAGACATTTCGACCAAAACTGTTTGAGAAAAACTCCAAATAATAGATTTTTTTTAAAATATTCTGCTGTACCCACACTGTATATTAATGAAAATGTGACAAATGTAATAAATATATTTTTTATTAATTAAAAATGAAGTTGAAGTGATCTATACTTACTAATAATTTAATTTTCTACTCGTAATAATCTAGGCTGCGCTGAAATATGATGTTGCTCCAATGGAGACGTGTACGTCTCCCGTTAGGATGAATGTCCCGTCCACGTCCAGACAATTGACTCCATTGATTAAAGTTGTGAGTTTTAAAATAAATATATTATGATATTATTGATGAAGATTCTATTCTATTATTATTATTATTTATTATATTATTCTATTCTATGAGTCAACACGTCCTGAGGATGCCACGTGGAGAGGCGAAACCCGTGTCGACGAGAATATCTTGCCGAAGGAGAACTACAAAACTTGAAGACACAAGGTACGGTGTTGGTAAGATCTTAAGAGCCACGGAGGCCACTTTGGTTAGGAGGAGAGGTGTGGCGGTAGTATATGGAGGAACACACCAAAAAACCATCAAGTTTGTTGTTTGAAGTCGGTTATGGAGCAGTCGCAGCGGAAAATCACTATATACATATTTTTTCCAGAGTTCCATAAATAAAGTACTCTGAATTGAAATGAAAAACAACGTAATCTGAATTTAAATAACAAAAAAAATTGTTAAGAAAAATACAAAAATAAAAGTTAAAAATGAAGTAGGTACATGAATTTAGATATTCCAAAGGAAAATTTCTGTTATTTGTAATATTCATGTACAGTTTTAGTTAAGACGTTTTGTAAATTTGTAGATATGTTTAAGTAGTTTTTTTTTAATATTCTTACTTTAAACCAGAAAAAATATTAACAAATTATTTAAGTAGTTGGTTATTACTTTATTCTTTGTTTTTTCAATGTAAATAGTTTTCCTTGAAATAAATATACATATAGTTATTTTGTTTACAAATCCTACTTAGTATAATTTATTCCTGCTTAAAATTTTATCGACATACTGTGTGTGTCATTTTTATATGAGTCCCTTTTTCAGGTGATAATAATGATTACGTACAACTTTTATACGTGTGTGTATGTGTGTAAGTATGAACAAAAGTAGGGGAATTTTTATGACTCTGGCAGCCCTGAGATTCTACGTCATTTGTCGTCGTCCCTTTCGGGTATACGCGCTTTTTCTGGTCCACAGGATTGATCGTCAAGGGTCCATGCAGATGACCTGAAAAGTTTACGATTGCCTGATATCATCATCATCTACAACCTTTTCGATGCCACTTTTTTAACAAGGAATGGGTTTACTACTAGAAAGAAAGGAAAGAAAGAAATATATTTATTGATACACACAAACTTGAACTAACTTACTAAACTTACATGTTAAGATTGTAGTACTGGATATAGGCCTCAATTTGTATGTGTCATTTTCGTCCGATCTTGTGTAAACATCGTTCAGTGTTACAAAAAGCTAGAATTTAAAGAGCATGTTGTCGAGTTCAAAATTTATGTTTGGGGTCGTTGAGAATAGGTTTCTATTACCCGCCACAGATAATAATAGATATCAAATACTTATATCAGACAGGCTGGAGACCGTACTATGTGGCACGTTGGAGAGGAGGCCTATACTCAGCAGTGGGTGAACACGGGCTGACATGATGATGATGAAGATAAAGTTCTACAATTTAGCCATTAGGACTATAAGGAAGTAAGTAGGTATTATAGCTCTAGTTTAAAACATTGAGTTATAACAAGATTAATCACGACTAGTCACGACTGATGGCAGCAGCTGTCTATCAATTCATAAAACTCTTTCAGAACTTTTTAGTTCCAATTTTATCCACTGCTACAACTATCTTTTGTATAGTTACTCTACTCCCAATACCTACTGTTACCTATTCTTTGACGCCGGTTTTTCTGATCTATTGTACCCAAATAGCCTTGAGGAGTGAATAATCGAGACCTACTCTACCACAGAATACAAAACTGCTATAAGCTATCGATGTAGGCATATATTAGTTTACTAGTGGACGCCCGCGACTTCGCTCGCAGTATTTTTTTAATAAAAAGGAGCCTATGTGACTCCCAAGAGCTCATACTACCTACATACCAAAAATCATGATGATCCGTTCAGGCGTTTTGGCGTGATGCGCGTTTAAATAAACGGACATACAGATTTTTTTTCAGTTTAACAGACAAAAGTCCTATGAATTGTTAGAAGGTGTTCTGTTATCAATTCTAAGTATACCTAAACAATTTTCGATTATCTTCTATGTACAGACTGTCGACCCTCTTTAGCTTCACTATATGTATAGATATATTACTAACGGTCAATACGATGCGGTCATCGCAGGAAACTGTTCATCATTTAACTGATCTTTGACGAGTTCATAAAGTGGGTCTGTAGAGTCTATAGCACCTATACTTAGTAGTCTATAGTGGAGTATGCGTTTTTTTTAAGTAACTAAGTTACTTTGTTGTTATGTTTGCAGCAGAACAAGTATGTACTTACTTAAAAACAAAAATATATTTAGTGAAAATACTCATATGAGTATTCTGAGTTTTTTTCTGGCTCTAAAAAGTAAGTATACCTTTTGAGTATTTGTTGAGCTCGGCAAATTTTCTGCCTTGTAGCTGCTTGACGGGCACCCACCACGATGTATCTGCCCAAGAGAACTCCCCTAACCAATTAATTCTACGGGGGAGTCATGACTCTCAGTCATGAGGAAATATGATTTAGTTATTATTTACGGTTCATGATACAGCTTAAGTTATAGGTATTTCGCTGATTCCGCTTGCCTTTTCTGATCACTGAACCCTTAAAAGTGTAACTGTAAAAAAATCTCTTGTTTTCCTACTCCAAAACGTGTTCAGTAGAAATGTCGTTAACAAGCAGATAAACATTGTTTAGTTGCCTCACTCATCTGGGTGCAGACTGATAGGGACATTTATACGACACGACACGATGTTATAGTATGTATAGCGAGTTAGCGAGGCAATAATTGCGGATAGGTACTTTACCTTATTCAA
Source organism: Macaria liturata (assembly GCA_964023185.1). Taxonomy (NCBI): domain Eukaryota; kingdom Metazoa; phylum Arthropoda; class Insecta; order Lepidoptera; family Geometridae; genus Macaria; species Macaria liturata. The sequence continues at coordinate 13,373,681 of OZ026809.1, read as the reverse complement.
ACTTTGTTGTTTTGCAGTTTGATAAGTAACGCGGCCACGCTATGTTATTCCCAGGACTTATCTATTTCCATACCATATTTCATCCAAATCCCGTAATGATCAAGAGATCATTACCATAATTCTCCTGGTGGTAAGAACCACCAGGAGAATTATGGTGAAGTAAAAACAAAAATTAAAATTTCAAACCCATTCCGTGTAAAAACATCGGTTCAGCAGTTTCAGCGTTAAGGAGTAACAAACATGCAAAAAAATGCATCTATAATATTACTTAGTAAAATAATACAAATACAAATATTTTTTTAATAAATGTCAATTTACAGGTCAATGTCATATAAATTTATATAATTTATTATTTAGATTTTAAAAAATAAGATAAGATGAACCATTGTTAGTCGTATATTGTAAAAACAAGTGCCAGATATAGTATTCGCCGGCTGGTGCGCACGTGTTCAAGTTTTGACAATCCACATGGAGCCGCGGGGGGCACTAGTATACCATAACCAAGTCCTCTGGTTCTGTACTGTATGGAGGGATTTTTATTATTCAAACATAACTCAAGGATTTTTTATATCATCCATGAACATAACTATTCAAATAACAAGCAACTAAAACTTCTCGATATTTTATACAATAATAAAATGCCAAATAACACGTAAATCCGTCTAAGGTACCCGCAGGTTATAAACGACCACACAGTTAACTATTTCAAAATAAATTTGCCGATTGATTTAAATAAATAAAAACAAGTGTAGGTAGATCAATTTTTCGATTTTCGATTTTCCGTATTTATGAAACTGTAATTCTAAAGGGAATAGTATCGAAATGTATTTATAGCGAACGCAAAATATGACTAAACACCTACAACATGTGAAAAAAGGATTTTATCCTCGTATTAATTTACCTAAATAAAAATTAAGTAAATCCATACTTTTCATTTTAAAATTACATTGCCATAAAATTTACTAAAACAAGTAAATCAGAAACGTGTTCTTTATTATTTCAAAACTTAAACATTTTAAATTATTTACCAATTCACTCCGAGCCAAACTCTATAATAAAACAAAACACTTCAAACACCACTAAAATATTTACGCCACACAAAACACAAGCAAAATCAGTATGCAAATTCGGCGGAACCCTAAAATCGTATTATCTCCACACGATGACGGAAAGCGACCATGTATGGCATAACTTTAGTCTAGCGTCAGCGAGCGCGCCGCGCGAACCACAGTCCACACACGCACGCACCATCTTAAAAAAATAATCAAAAACCGCGAGTTCGTTCCTTAAAGTTGGTATCCCTGGAAGCAGTGAAAAGTGCAAGTGTTAGTGATGTGAAAACACAACTGTTTCGATCTTTACAAAAAAAAATATAATAAAAAAATGAGTCGCCGTGATTATCAGCCGACGTCATGATGGATCATCATTATTTTAAGAATTTGTTCGTTGACTTTGAAGTCGGACAAAAAACGGTTCAAATTACTGACAATTTAATCTTAGGAGTTGGTTTTAAAATATTTTGGCCTGTTAATTGCTTGTACCTATATAAAAATATAAAATTATATTTTCAGCAGGAATATTATGTTCTGTGTAGAAGTATTTACTTAATAGATATGGTTGTTATCTCCCCCGCTATCTCTCAGGTGATACAGAGGTACACACACACTTATTCCAATAACCTAGTCTTGTCTTGAGAAGCATTTATCATTCAAGTTGGTCACGATATTTATCGCTGATTCAAGAATTTCTCAATTTCTCTTGCTGCTTTCCTCGTAATTATGAGGAAACTTGTCAATATAAAAAATATACTTATACGTATTTCTAAAACGAATACCTATTGACTAACGCAGCATTTTGAGTTTTTTTTAAGATATGAATGATGATACAAGCAATTGGCGTACGTGATAAAAAGTAACAACCCTGTTCATTTTAGTCGCAGTTAAACTTAATGATTTACATTTTATTAACTAGGTAGGTATTTAGATATTTTAATTGAAATTATTTGTAGGTAAGTTTATTCACTAAAACTTCACATAGTTACCTATATAGGAAAGTAACTATATGTGATTAGCTTTGAACGTACAAAAAAGAAAAAGCGCATACAATCTATAATAACAGAAGATCGATTCGATATTAGTTTTCTTCGTTTCATTTACTTATTAGAACTCTGTTAAAAATCAGGCTCAGTGGTTTTAAACATTAGAGAATCTATTTTCATTATTTAGATAGAATCAAGAAAGTTGAAACCAAACTTTTTGCTAAACTCCTTTTTTACACGACCTTGCATCTTAAAAACAAGCCAAACTTGTTTTCTAAAATTAACATATTCATACTAATTTAATAACTTGGACTTTAGTTATCATCTGACGAAAACGGCGACTCATTTTCATACTATTATTACAATTTGAAAACATGACGAGAACTTCTTTCCTATTATCTGACTTAACATGATCCAATCATTAGTCTATCATTTCTAGTATCGGAAAAAATCAAAACTGTTAGTACCTCTTTGCTTATTTAATTTTAAATAACGAAAAAGATCGAAACAGTTCCAACCTCTTTGGTTATTTACAACTCATCATAGATTATAAAGCGTATAATCGTTATAAAAAGCGCGTTTAAATCTCTCGAGTGGTCTAGTGAGTGTTGTCGATGCGCAGCGGCGCGCGGCGCTCGCATGCTCCATTCCATTCAACGCTTTCCCTCTGTGCGGTGAATTCTGATCGGATCTCTCGACTTTTTACTTTTTGGCCTTTGTTTTTAGTTCCGGGTGAAGAATTGTCACTGAAGGATAATCTTTAAGCTTTCAATATGTTGAGATTTTTTGTTATAACACGGGAAATTACGTCTCTGGCATAAAAATACACGCTGCGTAAGATTAGCCCATAATTTCTAGTTCCAAAACTTCGATTTAAACCAAGTCAGGTACTTAGTTAAGTAGTACTGTAATTCAAAATATAATTTTAATGAAATGAATACAAATATTTCTACATTTTAAACTCAACTTTTCAGAAAAAAAAACGCAACTTACTTTCCACCAAAGTTCATTGTTTGAACCCCTACCACATAATAAGGCAGTCAACACAGATAGCAGGCTATTTTGGTACATCCCTAATAATCGCAGCGGAAGTTACGCTGTTTAGCGGAAATGCAACATGCAGTATGCATGCTGTGACAAATACTTTATGCCTTGACCTTTTTTCTAAACGACTCGGAGAAGGCGTAGGTTCGTACTCATGATCCAACTCCTGTTTTAAATTGTTTCTTTTTTAAAGAAATTCTTTTAAAACTGTACCACAATGATGTTGGTTTACATTTCTGATTTCAACCAATCAAAATATACTTAGGTTTATTTGAAGAACTAGATTATTAATAGGACAGGCTTTTCATTTTACAAAAGCGTCCTTGCGGAAAACATTACAAAATAAATAGTAATTCATTAAAATAACTGTAAATAAGCCCATAAAGTCTAGATAGGTCACGTTTATTTTAAAAGTAATACAAATAACTTATGAGTGAAACATGTTTCTGTTAAAACGTGATGGTCAATATATCTGTTATTTTATTATTTATAGAGCTGACATCATGAGAGGCGATTCGTCATAATACATAGTTATTATTTCCTTGTAAAGTTGTTGTAATTGTTAAGATAATGTACATGTAGAATGTGGATATTTACTACAGTTTCTGTATTCACGTTGTTAATATACTTATAACACACGAAAGCTTTATATTTTTTTATACAGAGTGATCTAGGTAACAAATGAATATTTTGATATTTCCCTCGAATATTCGCAATAACATTCGATTGGATTGACTAAACTTTCGGCCATCTTTGGTGCCAGGACTACCCTAGTGATGGGGCATTCGGGACTCTGTCTCTACTTTTGAACACATGTAATAAAAACTCACATGACTACTAATTGTTCTAAGAACGTGTTAGGTCACGTATAGTATATATTATACTATTATTGAGTCTGTGGCTCGATGATCTAATGATAATGATGAGTCAACCATGTGTCAATGTCAACTGAGAGGTCGGTAATGAAAGTCGCGCGAATGCCTATAGCTTGACTTCTTATACAAGATAGGCTCGTTCTTGACTACAACTCGCCTAAAAGCCAACGTTGTGGTCTACCGTCTAGCGTGCTTTTCTGGAAGAAACCGGTTAACTCCAATATTACTGTCGCGTTTTCTTAAAAAAAAAACACATTTTATCTTCTGTAAATGTACAGAATGTGGAAATATTTCCATACAATCGCTTTTACTTAGGCTAGCGATTTTTTGACATGTTGTCACTCCAAAAAGTAAAAAAAAAACTTCTCCCTTTAATTTTCAGATTGATCTTACGTTTGAGTCATACATAGTAGTCATACAATCATTCACAGATATATATATATATATATCAATTAAAACAAAAACCTCTTACTCACATATGGAAAATAACTCTTAACGAAGTGAATTGATTAATTAACCAGTTTTATCATCCGACCCGTGTCATTGACCCCGGCCGCAAACAATTAAATTAACTATCTTACGCACTGTTGTGATTGGTTTATAATTATGTACTTACAATCACTTGATTGTCATTAACTTATGTACGTTAACATAATATTGAATGAATAGAATTGATATCAAACTCGGAATAAGAACAAAAGCGATGTCAACTAAACGAAAATTCTCAAGTAACCTGTATTAATATGAAAGTTTCGACTGTAGTTAATTAAATACTTCATTTTTATAAAAAAAAATGTAAATTGGAATGACGATATGCGTCGCCAATTGACCGAAAACTAACAGAATGTCAACCATGCAAACAATATTAATATAAACCTAAAAAAAACTGACGAATATAAGTTTATACATCGGATAAAAAAAAACTGACAAAATTAATTTGATTTAGACCATATTACGTGTTATTTTATAACATTAAAAACTTTAGAAATGACAAATTCTCGAAGAATTCCAAAGATTAAAAACAATAATCCCACCAGATAAGTTATTTCTTACACAACTATTATTAAGTTTAAAATAAAGGAGAGATAACGAATGACGTCACTAGATAAGCAAGGCTAAGTCCACGCATGTCCTTGCTATCTGTTATCAGTATTCTATCGGCTGATAACAAATGAGTACCTTTGAGTACATGCCTAAATGCAGGTAGGTAAATGCAGATTTGAATCTGTGACGAACTATGAGTATGCATAATTGTATGTATATTATTCATTTTATTTCATTTGAATAAATTTAAACCAAAATTTCGTCATAATTTTGTAACGTTAGCTACGAATTCTAGATCTGTTGAACATATGTAAAATTGGTACTGTAAGTATACACTTAATTATACAGATTCAAAGTACTTTGCGCTTGATTACTTAAATATTCTACAATATCTATAAATAACATGTTCTTATTTATAAATATTGACAATAGAGAAAGTGACAACTATATTTTGTTTAAGAATTTTAATAGTTGCGTGTATGCATTTTATATTTAATGTGTATAAATTTCAGTATTTTTTTTGCATAAATTTGCAAATATGTATAATAACAGGTAATTATTATTTTAACGACATAAAATCTTAGACATTTTAAATTATACTTACTTATTGCAAAATTTTATCATAAAATAACGTATTCATGTTAATAATATTAAACAAAAGCAATTTATTTGAGATAATAAACCAGTATACATTACATTAGTTGGAGTTGGAATAAGAATAGGTACCTATCAATAAATTTAAATCGCTATGTAATCAATATCCTAGAAATTTTTAAACAACGCATTATCATAAACTTGTATGTACTTACAATTTATACATTTAATGACCTAACCTAAAAGCTGTACGTAAGAAAATTTTCAAGACTAATTTTAATTCAAAAGACTGGATGGACTATTAATAAAAGGCCCATACAGAGGTCATCCCTGTCCCGAGCACAGATTACACAATACTACCAACATAACAAAAAGACGCGCTCTCACAGAATTCAAATTCCGAACGGCTATTTCAATAAACCGGCCTGCGGCTCTAGCACAATCAGTTTTAGGATGAATCATTTATCGATTTTAAGTTTGTATTCAGGCTTCTTTGTTTGATAGTAATAATTGTGTTAATTATTGTCCTCGTACTCAATTTCTAGTTTCAAAATATATATATTTTTTTTATTTCATTTACATTAGTGATTTTTCGACACCGATTTCTAAAAGGCATAAAACACGAAAAAAAGTTGTTAAATTAAGTAATTATATGCCATCATGTAGGTAGGTACTTACTTACACATGAAAAACATATGAAAAAAAACTTCATAAATAATTTTGACTGATAAATTGAAATTAAATAGTCAATACTCTGTAATTATCAGAATAATACACTTTGTTAGTAATGAAAATCAGTCTTTGAATGGATCATACAATTTTCGCATAAAAAATAACATTTCCGATTGTTAAAGTGATGATTTTTACACATAGAAATTTTTACCTTTAGATAAGATAATTTTTCTTAATCTCGATAATTCACCGTGTCCATAATAAGCCTCTATCGCGTAACGACAATGGAACGTGTGATTCCATTTTCAAATCCGTATACGGAGTGACCTTGAAATAAAAAAAAGACTACCAACTTATTCTGTGACGCCAAGTTTGGGGAGACCGGCTGTTATATTATTGTAGACCATAAAATATGATATTAAAAGAAAATGATTGATTGTAACTACTTATTGAAAACCCTTGGATTTGTTTTCTTTGTGATGTTGTATGTTATGTTCTAATTACTTTGTTACTGCTAGCTATAAGTAAGTAATAATAAAAAACATAGAAATATGATAGGTAAGTACCTACTTTTTTAACGTAGTCTAAATTCGTGGACATCAGATTAAATTACCTAATCAAATTATTTATCTAAGACAATATCTTGGCGGGAAGGATGTTCCTCTAGAATGCACCGGACAGAACCTAACTTCATGAATACGATAAAGATTATTCTACCTTAATGTTTCTTAAATTCACAGCAAATTTCATCATACATAGGAAATCAAATAAAAGTTACTTAAAAAATCTAGTATACTTCACATAGCGCCATCTAGCCCCATACTAAACAAACGCATATGCTAGTTGCATTTAGTCAAAGCAGTCAGTCATAAAATATAGCTGGAAATAAATTTACACCAAACTGGCAATTTGCATGTTATAACGGCATTCAACCTCTTTTTGCTAGAGCTGTAATGATAATTGCGCGTGAATAAATAGCTTAATTTGTGTTGTTGTGTTGGCGGAACTGCTGTGAGTTTGTACAGTTGGCACCTCTGGAAGGAAACAAATAAAATTGTTGTTTTCTTTTTATGACAAACGGGTACGAATAAGCCTTGAATAAGCCAACGATTCACTTCATATAAGTACCTAACTATACTTACCTAAATAATTTATGAAAGCAGTCTTTTAGCTATGGACACATGCATCATTGCTAGTTTAGAAACTATGCTCTACACACACTAGTACGAGTATGTACCTATATTTTGGAGTACAGACTCCCCTCCCTAGCTCTAAATAGGTATCACAAGTATACGTATAAAACGTTACGTACAATATAATTTAATTAAAACAAGGTATAAAGCTGAACCCAAACAAAAATAATTACTTGCTTGAGGTACTTATAATTATTTTTATAAGTCCTAAGTATATCTCATTTTTGAGTATATCTAGTAATACCCATCGAATTATATTAAAATAAATAAATAAAAAATTAAAAAAGCCTTTATTTGCCTGGTATTTAGTAGGTTTACACAATTCTAATAATAAATTAAATATAATAGATTAACTAGGCACCCAAATACGGGTATAGGCCTTCCTCCTCGTGTTGCCATCTCGCTCGGTGTTGTGTCGAATTATATTACTCTCTCTCTTGAGTCGTATTTCCTCATGACTGAGGGTCGTAACTCCCCCGCTGAATTAATTCGTTAGGGGAGTTCTCTTGGGCAGATACATCGTGGTGGGCGTCCAGGTCCTTCCACGGAAGACACATGTCCTCGGATATTGTGGTCCTCAAACATGTCGGTTTCCTCACGATGTTTTCCTTCACCGCTAAGCGAGTGCAAATCCACAACTTGAAAATACAAATCATTGGTGTAGGGCCGGTTTCGAACCAGGGTGCGTCTGGATGTAAAGCAGACACTGGAACCGCTGAGCCACACTCGCTTTTTTATATTACTAGCGTATAATAACTCGATGCTAATACCATATCTAATGACTACTTGTACACGTATCTTAAATATATAAATGCCTGAAAAGTATTTAAATTAGCTGAAATTTCCCACTTTGCGTACAATAGTACCTAACATTGTTAATAGTTATTTTCCCAGTACGTTGGTAACTCGATCTCCCAAAACATGGTTAATTAGGTCGCGGCCTGTTTAGTACTAATTACGCTGTTTCATTTATAAGCTCCTTGTTGATTTTCTTTAACTAGAACGGGTTTGCACTTTACCATAGTTTGCCTAAAGATAGACAAAGGCTATGGCCTAAGATGGAGCGTGCTTACCCGATAAGAACCGATTCATTCTCGCTTTGAAGGTAGCTGATTAATTATCTTCCTTTCAAAGCGTGAATCGGTTCTTACTGGGCAAGCACGCTCCATCTTAGACCGTAATGAATCCTTACCATCAGGCGAATTACGGTAAAGTGCAAACCCACGCCTTGTTAAAAAAAATGGAAGGTCCTGGGCGCCCACCACGATGTATCTGCCCAAGAGAACTCCCCTAACAAATTTATTCTGCGGGGGAGTCACGACCCTCAGTCATGATGAAATACCACCCAAAGAGAGATATCTGTCAAAACCATTCACCGTTCCGACCATAACTAAAATACCACAGTGTTAGACATAGACATTAGAGAGAGTAGAGAAATTGTTCACATGAGATGCATTATGTATTGTGTTTTTACTCTGAGACTAGTTGGATAAATAGCTAAGATTTAGGTCTTACTTAAATGGGCTTAGGCTTTTGCTTTGTTGATGACTTAATATAATAAATACTAGTAGTGAGGGGTCTTCAAATCTAGAGTGAATAGGTTTCTTCTAGGCAAGCGTGCTACATCTTAGACTATAGTTGTGCTTAACATCAGGCAGGCTATAGTCAAACGTAAGCCTATGTCGTGGTAAAAAAAATAAAAAAAGGATACCCACTATTAGGAGGCATATTATACATTAGGATACGATATTAGGCATTAGGATAAAAAGCAGACGCTGAAACCGTCGAGCCACACTCGCTTCAACAGCTTGGCAGATATAACAATGTTTTGAAATGCTGTAAGTAAGTATTTTGTTGATCGTAAAAAGTAAAGTGTGAGTGTGGCTCGGTGGTTTAAGCGTCTGCTTTTCATCCAGACGCAACCTGGTTCGAATTTGAACACCAATGACTTGTTTTACTAGTTATGTGTGGCTTTGCACTCGCTTGACGGAGAAGGAAAACAAGGTGAGGGAACCGACACGGACTACAATATCCGAGGACTTGCGTGTTCCGTGGAAGGCCCTGGGCGCCCACCACGATGTATCTGCCCAAGAGAATTTCCCTTATGAATTAATTCTTTAAGGTAGTCACGACCCTCAGTCATGAGGAAATACGACTCAAAGAGAGAGATAGTGTTCGTTTTTTTATAAAAATGTACACATAAGTACATTAAAAGAAAAAATAGTTGAATAGATACAGTTTATTATGTCTATTTCCTCTAGCACATGTCCTCGCGCTCTTAGATCACTCCACACAAGCCATACAAACAGCGTTGTATGGCTGACCATACATACACATATATGTACATATAAGTCATTGACCACAGACAATTAGACACACACGCATGACCTTGTGAGGTGCTATACACTAACTCTATTTTATAAAGTAATCGAACTCTATGGTATTAATATTGTTGTGTAAGTGGTGGACTCTGGTGTCGAGAGTTTTCGAACTGTAAATGGTAAAAATATATTTAACGTCAAATAAATGCAATTTTTGTCCATTTTAACACAAGGTACAATTTAAAAATTAAACCGACTTCTCTCTGTGTTCATACATAATGTCCTGCCCAGAAATACCCGCGTCGCTTTAACAACTAAGCCGATTTTGATAAACCTTGCACTGTCTATCAGAATCTCTGTTCTTTAACAATTACATTCAAAAAGGCTTCAAATCTAGGGTAAATAGGTGTCTTCTAGGTAAGCGTATTACATGAAAGTACAGTTTTTTAAATCTTTTACAATCTACCATCTCTACTTATTTCACTTCAACGCTACACACTTAATAAACTAGTTGAAGGTTTGAAGGTATTGTGGTACCTGGAAGAGATCGCTTTTAGCGATAAGGCCGCCGCTTGTGGCAATAGTTTAGATATTAATTGTTTTCTGTACCGGGTTTGTTTATTTTTTGTGTATTTTTAAATATAAAAACTTTCGTGAGACATTTTATCAATATGTGAACTAAAACGTTGAATGTCATAATATACGTTCTGAAGATGGGTGTCATAACATCCGAAACGCGTAAACAACATACGCGAATTACACGTGAGTGAAAACCGTTTTAGTTAACATAGTTTAAAATAAATAAAAATATTTATTTACAAGTCTTAAACATAATATTAAATCATAGATAAATAAATGTCAGCAATAAAGAGTGTATCGATCTATCGTCCACTAGAGCTGGCCACTATGCATATATGTCGGTACAGCACCAACACCAGTACCGTAAGGTAGTATGTTAATTGCTTGATATCAGTGGCATCGCTGTTTTGTGGATAGGGTTGGCACTGCAAAACACATAAGATGTAACTGAAACCCTGGAGAAATATGTAGTGTTTTTACGCTGCGACTGCTCCTTAACCGACTTCAAACAACAAACTTGATGGTTTTTAGGTGTGTTTTGAAGACACAAGGTGCGGGGTTGGTAAGATCTTGAGATCCACGGAGGCCACGTTGGTTAGGAGGTGAGGTGTGGCGGTGGTATATGGAGGAACACACCTAAAAACCATGAAGTTTGTTGTTTGAAGTCGTTTAAGAAGCAGTCGCAGCGTAAAAACACTTCATATTTCTCCAGAGTTTCAGTTACAATGGATTTCCGCAAAGTAACGCCTGATTCAATATCTTACATAAGATGTAGGTAAATGATGCAAATGGAACTAGTGAGGTAACCCATGCAAAAAAAAAAATTAGCAGATACTTCTTGGTGGGCGCCTAAGTCCTTCCACGGATGTTTATTTATACCACTAATCGAGTTCAAATTTCAAATCCACATAAGACTTGAAAAAAAAATCATTGTAGTAGAGCCAAGTTCTGACCAGGCCATAAAATCCTATGGTATGAGGCATGAATCTATATTTCAATTAAAGCTAAGTCGCACATCAGTCAAGTTACCTATTATCGTCTACTGCTGAGCATAGGCCTCTCTTCTTGCACGCCACTCGTCCCGGTCTTGCGCAGATTGAATCTATTTGAATGGATTAAGTATAAGAATACGACGTCAAATTCAAATACACAAGCTATATAAACTTTATAATATTATATGTTTTTATGTTAGATAGGCTGTTTCTCTACAACTTGCCTTGTGATATATCGCGCAAATAATATACATAGAAGAACATTTGTGGTAAAAAAAAAGATAAACTAAAGCTTGCCAGCCCTATCTGTTACGTTCGGCGACGCGTAAACAGTGAACTGTGCGTAACGGAACGGGTCGCTGTATTAACTAATAACTACTTTATTAATTATCTACTTGCACAAACGTGGTGGTTTGCTCTATTTTAACATTTTTATTGACTGATTTCGAAAATAAGAGGGTTTTTGACTATATACATATATTGCAACTTAACAGCATCAATAATGATTCTTTATAGCTTTGACCATTACGGCGTTTGTGCGGATCACTTCAGGTGAAACAGTGTTCTATAAAACTTTTTAATTCGCGAAAACTGAATGGAAACGACAGCTGTCAAAGCATTGTTAAAACTTTAAACAGTAAATTTCCAAACTTTGAAGCTAACTAAATATTCTAATCTGTTACTTTGTCCTTAACTGGGCCTCGTAATAATTCGGCTGTGCTTAGATGATTCAGGTCTTAAAAAAACTTCGAATATCCATAGACTCAGCATCATTTATCCTCTCATCTCCTTCCCTTTAAACTTATTTTTTAAATATTGTTTTAGTAAATAACCAAAGAGTAACAAAACAAAGTGCAATAGTGCAGTGACAGTTACCAACTTATCAATGTCATCGTAAAACCAGTGTTACCAACATACGAGTAGAATCAGTGTTGCCAACCTAATGCCACAAGGATGCAGCGCCAGCTGAGCAACGTGAGCTTCCACTCCTACCAGGACTACCAACCTTCTAGAAAATATGGTAATTTATATCATCATCATCTGCTGCAGCCGTCGTGTCTGTTTGGTTTGTTTTAAAGAAGCATCTCATTGTAGCTATCAAGATTTTCTACATACATTTAAAATTAAAAGTTTTCTTTAAAATAATAATAACAGTAGCATTTTAATTTTGTTTTTGATCTTAAGTTGCTTTCAGCCAGCTATGTTTCAGAAACAAAACAATTCAGACATTTGCAAATTGATGAGGTTTGCTGATTATGAGAACATCTCAGACTGTGGAGTATTCTGAGGTGAACATTTAGTCCTCACTGCACTACACTAGCGCTTTAAACAGTGATTTCACACGCGGCTGTCCCAAATCAAAAAAATTGTGACGCTATGGTGTCATTTTTTGTTTTTTTTTCTAATATGTGTTATAATGTTGTCTGCAGGGTCCCAGTATGAGCCGGGCGGGTACGCGCAAGCAGTGCAGCAGCGTACCAACATGACGCAACGAGAGGACGCGCTCAAGTTCGAGCAGGGCCGCATCAAGGCGCTGCAGGAGGAACGCCTGCACATACAGAAGAAGACATTCACTAAATGGATCAACTCATTCTTGCAGAAGGTAGTTTCTTTAAAAAAAAACCTTGTTTTGGGGTTGACGTTAGTTTAAGTCACTAATAACTGGTGTTATCAAAGTTAAATCGAGATAAAAACTACCCAATATGCTAGACCAACATCTAATCTATCTTCATACAAATTTTCATCCAAATCGGTCCACCCATTAAAGAGTTATTGACGAACAAACACACAAACACGCTCACAAGCATGATACCAACATGACGCAACAAAGAATTAAATAATGCGCGAAACTTTTAAGACCCACGAAAACATTTTACAGGTGGTTTATAATTATTTTTTTTTAATTTTTTATAAATAAATTTATAATTATTTATTTTTTTTACATTTAAATTTTTAAATTTAAGTTTAAATTTATAAATTTAGTTTATAATTATTTTTTTTACAAGTTCAGGTATATCTCATTCGACAATGAATTGAATATGTAAAATACTTTTCAAATGTAAATGTTTAGAATTTAGGTACTAAGTTTATATTTCTTTTTAACTGACTTTAAAAGAAGGAGGATGTTATCAAGTCTTCTGGTTTTTCGAGCACAATTATTAATTGTAAGACTGATTACTTAACTTTAAAATCGCTACCGAATACTGCAATCTTATGAACGGGATTCTTGACCAATGAACTTCTAACGATATAAATCATGAATAAATTCAAATAGACCGTCCTAACTAATTAAATAGAAGTTATCTTAGTAACATCGACACTGTACAGCAATAGACTGGCATTGAGTGGACTATTTAAAAAAAATTATAGGTATCCTCGAACCTTTACTTGCGTTATTTCTGTATTAAAAAATAGTGTACCAGACAGATTTGTTATTCCTTGACCTACCTTAAACTAACTGTTGTTGTGAATTGAAATGCGATTTGTCCATGAAATGAGTAAATAGGTCTCTTCTAGGCTAGCATGCTACATCTGACTACATTAACATCACGCGAACTGACTGAAAGCAAACCCAAATGACGAAAATAACTATGATCGGTCTCTCTCATGCAATAAAAATGAAGATCAAACTGACAAACAAACAAACTTTTGTTTTTATATAATGGTATAAAAATATAAAAAAACGCAATGACAGGGCCTGTCTTATACCATTACTATGTCTACAATCATAACTCGCATCCATTCACATCAAATACTATACATACAGACAGTTTATTGTAATTTATTAGTTTCATATCAGTTGACCTCAATGATGTCATATTAGAGATGAAAGGTTAAATACTTTTATATGTAGATAGATTAATAATAATGTGTTAGTGTATCTGTTTGGGAAGATTACACACACATACAAGGCCATCGCAGTAAAGAAATTGTGAATATGTTTAATTGTTTTTTCTTTGGGCTAATACAGCTATATCGATTACTAGTGGGTGCTGGCGGCTTCGCTCGCATTAAGAAGTAAAACTTGCATCCCTTATTTTACGCCTTTAAAAGTGGCATTTCCATAAATCCTTTCTTAGCGGATGCCCACGTCATAACATCTACCTGCATGCCAAATTTCAGCCCGATTCGTCCTGTGGTTTGGGCTGTGCGTTGATAGATCACTATGTCAGTCAGTCAGTCTGTCAGTCAGTCAGCCACCTTTAAGTTTTATATATTAAGACTAGTAGATGCCCGCGGCTTCTCTCGCATTATTTCGTATTATAAAAAGCAAGCATATGTCACTACCAAGACCTCTTACATACCTATACCAAAATCATGATGATTGTTCTTTTTCGCGACTATTTTTAGCAATTAAGACAACGCCTGGCATGGTCTTCCATGGATGATAATAGATAAAACTCTTTATTGTCACATAACATAACAGATGTATGTGACATTAAGATCAACAGGAAAGACTAAAATAGTATCACAACTGGCGACCTTATCGCTAAAAGCGATGTCTTCCATGCAACTGCTGGAATATCCTCAAACACCCACTAATACTACTTTGTTCCTTCCAGGCTCGCATGGAGGTCGACGACCTGTTTGTCGACCTCGCGGACGGGCGGCGACTCCTGAAGCTGCTGGAGATCATCTCCGGGGAGCGGCTGCCCCGCCCCAACTCCGGCCGCATGAGAGTGCACAAGATTGAGAATGTCAACAAGAGTCTCAGTTTCCTGCATACTAAGGTACGAGTGAAATATACAAATAGATATACAGACTTAAGAAAAGCCTTAATAAAGTCTAAGTACTCCAGCCCATAGGGCGGCGTGCCCAGCATACTGGCCGCATTACCACGTTGAATGGCAATGCTAATACGTTAAACCAGAAAAAGGCCAGCATTTTGGTTAACCAAACGCTTCAAGAGGTTTTGGAAAATACTGTGGGCTCTCGGACCTTACGGCCCCAGAGTCTCGACTCCAAAGGCTTAAATATAAAACCTCGGCCTAGGTTAGCATATTTGCGTCTCTTGTGATGCTCGGCAATATTAGCCGCCGCTCCAGCCCGACACCGTGTCAAGGACAGATGAGACGGCACGGCGCCAATGTGCCGACCCAACTTCCAGGGCATAAGAGTCATATATAAGTAATATACACAACTAGTGGGTGCTCGCATTAAGGAGTAAAACTTGCATCCCCTATTTCACCCCTTTAAAAGTGGCATTTCCAAAAATCCTTTCTTAGCGGATGCCTACGGCATAACATCTACCTTCATTCCATGTTTCAGCCCAATCCGTCCAGTGGTTTGGGCTGTGCGTTGATAGATCAATATATCAGTCAGTCAGTCAGTCAATCAGTCAGTCACCTTTAAGTTTTATATGTTTAGATATAGAATACCGTCAGGTCTTTTTCCATCGTCACGTGCTAGGCCGCTGGCAGCGATGCGGCTCACAGCTCCTCGCACGGTGCGAGGAGCTGTGAGCCGCATTTTAGCCGCATTTAGGGTGCGAGTCGCACCCGAACGCAAGCTAACCGCGACGCAAAAAGCTGTCAGGTCAAAAAAAAATATTGTAAGCCCTTTTTAAATCTGACGAAACATATCCAAATATTCACTATAGTTACAGACAAAAAAAAAATACTAGTACTTATAGCTAGTAATTACTTGTAAAAAAACTTTCAGAAGCCTTGATACACTCTTTTTTAAGTCGGTTAAAAATAAACCTTTATCAATCTAAACCCTGTAAAAACACATACTTAGATTAGTATTAATTCTAATACGAATTCCGAGAATTTAACAACAAAACTACCGGCTTGCGAAGATAGTCGGATTATAAATATTATAATTCAACACTGGTAGGTATTGCTTCACTGATAACCGATAACAAGATAGCATACCTAATGATACCTATAAATACTGATAGGCTAGATTATGTAAGTGTGTGGGAAAAGTAGGCATTTTCTAGAACGATTGGATCGTTTTTTTTTTTCTTTTTTTTTAATGGGGCTTTGGCCAACATTGGCATGTCAGTCCCATCAAACCTTAATCAATATCATACATCACCCCTTACCAATTTTAAATATTTATAAAATCTAAATGAAATAAGTATGAACACAAATAAGTAATTATAAGTACAAACAAATGGGCGCGATCATGATCCACGACGCATTACGAAGCTGTAGCCATTGGATCGTTTTCTGACCCACGGAAACGCTTTAATGATACTGGTTCCTTGCTACGGTTACCCATCCAAAAACTGTCCGGGATGGCAGTAAACTTTCCGGATTGTATACTGTACAATAGGCGAAACCGGATTGTCTTGGCATGATACGAATAGATTTGTAGCCCAAACCACTGGACGGATCGGGCTGAAATTCAGCATGCAGGTAGATGTTATGACGTAGGCATCTGCTAAGAAAGGATTTTTGGAAATGCCACTTTTAAAGGGGTGAAATAGGGGATGCAAGTTTTACTTCTTAATGCAAGTACCCACTAGTTTAAAAATAGTTTTAGTATCAAACAGTGTGCAAAAACACTGCCTTTAACCCAGAAGTAGCTATCGTTGGTATTTGTAATACTGACCTATTATAGCTTAGAAGACCTACAAGTGGCCAGTACATACAGACGACCGAGTTTCAGTACACCTTATATAGTACTTATATATGTGTATGTATGTAGGTTCATTGGTTCTCTTACCTAATGTGTATAAAACTGTAACAATGCAAAACATCTATGCATAAAGCCGCCCAATGTACAGAAAAATTGTTGCATTTCAAAATATTTTTGGTCATTTTATATATTTCCAATTTTTAATAGTACAAAGAAATAACAGTAGTTGTACGTCATTGAATCATCGAAAAAATATTTGTGGAGTCGAAAATAAATGCTCGACCAACGGAAGCGCCTAGATGTTTATGCCACTCTGTCTTTTTGCCACGGTCACCCATCCAAGAACTGACCGCAACGGCAGTTGTTTGATTGGGAACGGATACCGTAGTACAATGAACCTAGGAGCTCAAATTAAAAAAAAACTTCAAAATTAATTATTCTATTTATCTATTTAGATTTGATGAAAGCAGAAACGGTAGCCTTAGCAGAAATCGGCATGGATGATACTAAATTATTAACTACTTCTGCCTCATAATAATGCTTAACAAATACAAATCATTCATTAATAACACCATCGTTACAAGTCAACTTGTTGTTTACAATAGATAATTATAACCCAGGGGTCTTCAAATCTAGAGTAAATAGGTTTCTTCTAGGCAAGCGTGCTATATCTTAGACTATAGTGGTGCTGATGTTAAGCACCACTATAGTCAAACGTAAGCCTATTTCGTGTTAAAAAAAAAACAAAAAATATCATTCACATTAATAGCATAAACCTCTGGTTAACAGTACAACATAGATTATGTCAAAATAATGCCAATAATATCAATATAAATATAATATTTGGTTCCCCAGGTGCGTCTGGAGAGTATCGGCGCAGAGGACATAGTGGACGGCAACCCGCGCCTCATCCTGGGTCTCATCTGGACCATCATCCTGCGCTTCCAGATCCAGGAGATCGAGATCGATGTGGTGTGTATTTTCTACTGCTTCAGCTCAAGAGAAAAATAAGTTGCTTCTCTTTTAGTAGAACAACATAAACGAAGAAAAAGGGATAGAACTGGCTGGTTTGCGGTTCCAGAAAAATGGTTATATCTAATAACTGCTGGCTTTTTCTTGTTCATAGTAATATTCGTTGGTTTGACCATCTTTCTCATTCTGGTTTATATTTATTTTAACGGCTTGGGAAGCTTTCTTCCCATTCTCTATTTTTTTTAAATTAAATGTATTATTTTTTGTTAACATTGCATTTAAATTAAAAGATTTCCCTCTTAGATATCCTCTGTTATAATATCTATGCTTGCTTTTACGGGAACCCTTAAGTATGTCTGACTCGTACTTGGCCACTTTATTTCTTCACTAATCTTTGCTTATATCCCAGGATGAAGAGAACGAATCCTCCGAGAAGAAGTCAGCCAAGGACGCCCTCCTGCTCTGGTGCCAGCGCAAGACCAGCGGCTACCACGGAGTCCACATACACAACTTCACTGACTCGTGGCGTTCTGGGCTGGGCTTCAACGCACTCATACATGCGCATAGGTATAGTTACTAGTCAGTAACACACAGTCAGCTAGCACTACTAGTCAGCAGTGCTAGCACACTACTACAAGGTCGTGTAATTACTGGTGAAAAAGAAATGGCATTCCCATGCTATTTATTTTGCAGGACGTTTTACCAACTGATCTACGAACTTCAATATCACGATCCGCCTTCGCATAAAAAGACACTACAATAAACAACAGCGGTATGCAAAGATATGTTTTTTTATGATACTTCTTTGAACAAGGTTTTCGCAAGATCGACAGCTAGATATAAAAAGACTGAGGCCTGTTCTCAGTTAATTATGAAAGAACTTAGCAAGTTCGTATAAATGGTGTTTCGATTAAATTTTGTTATGAATACCGTTGTAAAGCTTGCCCCAATAAAATGTTTCCATTCTTTCATAGCAGTTCAAATCGCATCCAATGCTAATCTTCATCTTTCCACCCCCAGACCAGACCTGTTCCGCTGGAGCGAGTTGCCGGTGTCGGAGCATGTGGAGACCCTCAACCACGCCTTCGACGTCGCGCACAAACATCTCGGGATACCCAAGCTGCTGGACGCTGAAGGTATGGGAGATTGGACTGTATTGTCATGTAGATAGAGGTGGTATTGGCATGAACTTTCCAGCCATATTAGTCATCTTGATTTGGAAAGATATCTGTTGCTAAATGTAGGGGAGTTTCCACTCTAATACCATGGAGATCGAAGTGTTTTAGCATAGATTTGGAAAGGAGCCTGCTGGAAGCTGAAAGTTTGTGTCCGAAGACCAGGTATAGTGTTTACAAGACGAATGTAGGGTCTTTAAACCGGTCTGCAAACCTGATAAAAGTGACCCCAAACACTGGGAGTTTCCACTCTATTTTTATTATAGAATTGGTTTTAGCATGGATTTGAAAAGGAGCTCATTGGATGTTAAAGGTATGTCTACAAGTGTCTTCAAAACAGATGCTGTGTCCCCAGATTGAATTAAGTTTTGCCAAGCTGGATATATCGTCCTCAAACTACAAAAAATTACTAAAGCTGGCAATTAACACAAAAAATAATATCAAAATCATTTATTACAGACAAAAGATGGTAATGGTAATGGATGGTGATGGTGGTTTGAATTCACTAATACAACAAAGACTAATAGAACGCTTGGAAACTGCCAGCATTCACTAGAAGCTGATATATTGCATTATATTCTGTTCCTAACATATTTCTCTCCGCAGACATCGACGTCCACCGCCCCGATGAGAAGTCAGTAATGACGTACGTAGCCTCCTACTACCACACCTTCGCGCGGATGAAGAACGAACAGAAGAGCGGGAAGAGGATTGCTAACGTGAGTAATAATACTCCTTCTCTTTGTCTCTCTGTGAAGAGACGGGGCTGTCTCTTTTAAAATCACTTACTTACTCATACATATGACCCACAGTTGCAATTGTACAACACACAGTAAAGACACATACAGTACAGTTGTATTGTATTGTAGCTGTTTCCTGCCGTACAGTCTACTTTCTGGCTTTCTCTCAATTAGATTTCTGGAATTGCTTTTCAGCAAACAATTGTTTTGCCCACATAAACGAAACATGGTAGCGAGATCATTGCACTCCCAAATCACACATAAGCGGACGGTAGTCATAAATAAGCCTATTCAGTATTGAAAAAGTTTGCTTATTTAACGATTTTTACAATCTCTTCACAGATAATCGGGCAAATGATGGACTGCGACGACCGCAAGGCCGAGTACTCTCGCCTCGTCTCAACTCTGCTGGAGTGGATCCGACTGAAGATCGTCGAACTGGACGGCCGCGACCTTCCTAACTCTCTGGACGGCATACAGAGACTGTTGCTCGCCTTTAAGCAGTATAGGACTGTGGAGAAACCACCCAAGTAAGTTGTGGATGGGTTTGAAGCTACCTTGTGAGGTGGGTTTGGTGTGTTGGGGATAGGAACTGGCGTTCTAGAACCCAGTACCCTATACCTATACTGGCGTATAGGATTCAAATCTCGGGTAGAGTAGGTGTTTTTGCGTATGAAAATTTGGGTTAAGGATTTTTCTGTTTGGAAAAAAACCCAGAATATGTTCTCATAGGAAAATGTCTAAGTAGGATTTTCTATAAGCCCCAAGATTGTCGAGGTGTATAGCCGGGACCTTCCTAACTCACTGGATGGGATCTAGAGACTGCTGCTAGCCTACAAACAGTATAGTACCTACTGTGGAGAAACCACCCAAGTATGTGTTCTTACTTTGTAGTCGTATTAACATTTACTGGGACTCGTGATTCCCCGCAGAAATGATTCATCATGAGAGTTCTCTTGGGCAGATACATCGTGGTGGCGTTCAGATCATTCCACAAAGTAAGGGTAGGGCGAGATTGCCGTTCGAGAGATGCGTGGATTCGAATCTTGAGTAGTATAGGTGTTTTTTTGGCATATGAAATTTTGAGGGAATTTCTGTCCGGGAAAATAATCATAGAACCCTAGATTGATTCGTGTTTGATAAAATTATCATAAAAATATAAAAATTTAGACACTGATAAACTCAAATTTCATGACATTTCCAAGCATGTTTGTTCCAAGCTAGTATAAGTGCCAATAGCAATATGCACTTGGCTTCACATAACTAATTCTCCTTCCAGATACAAGGAGCGCTCCGAGATCGAAGCCCTGTACTTCCACATCAACACCATGCAGAAGAGCCTCACCGGCGAGCCCTGGTCTCCGCTCGAGGGGCAGCTGCCGCAGGACCTGGAGCGCGCCTGGCAGAAACTGGAACAGGTGAGCTGGTACACTCCTCGATGATGGAGAGCATCAGAGAAAATAATGAATGAATGCATTTATTGACCGAAAACTAGGTATAGTACAGATCTTAAATAATAATTGATGCTAATAGAATAGACATTTTACATTTAGCGCGCTAGTTTTTACCTTACTTTACTTACCTTTTTAGTTTAGGTTTTAGTGTTTGAGACTTCCAACCAGCCGACTGCTGTTTGACACAGTATGGCGGTCGTTAAACCGTGTCAAAGGTCTGTCTGCAGGGCTGTTTAAATGAGAGACTATTCGCTATTTTTAATATATGCCTGAAGATAAGATATTGAATCAAACTATTCTTTCGGAAATCCGTTGCAGGGATTGCAGGTGATAAGTTACGAAAAATATTGAATGGTGCTCTAATATGCCAGTATACATATTGCTAGACAAGATTTTTTTTATGTTCTACTTTTAGTTTTGTTCATTGCAGATTTAATTTTATATTTTATCTTATTTGTATTTGTTTACAGGCGGAGCACGCTCGTGAGATCGCCCTGAGAACCGAGCTGTTGAGACAACAGCGGTTGGAACAACTCAACTACAAGTTCAACACTAAGGTACATATGTTGTAACGGCAGAGCCTTGATTTAATAGTTAGAGGGTAGAGTGGTACTGTGGTAGCCCAGCTTAGGTACTATAGGTATCCTTTTATGTTGGTACATAGAGTAGATACATAAACATATGCTTAAAAACAATAACTTGTTACATAAGACACTATTTTTTAGAAAACAATTTAGAGTTCCAACCTGTAAGACATTCCAGCTTTGTTTTTATATTTAACAAGTGAGTGCTCGCGGCTATGCTCACATTAAGAAGTAAACTTGCATCCCCCATTTCACCCCTTACAAGTGGCATTTACAAAAATTCTTTACTAGCGGATGCCGACGTCATAACGTCTACCTGCATGCCAAATTTCAGCCCGATCCGTCCAGTGGTTTGGGCTGTGCGTTGATAGATCACTACGTCAGTCAGTCAGACATTCATTCACCTTTGAGTTTTATATATTTAGATATCATCATTATTAATTTCCAGTCGGTGCTCCGCAAAGGCTACCTGAAAGAGATGATCCAGGTGCTCTCGGATCCTCGCTACGGCTCCAACCTGGCGCAGGTCGACGCCACCGTCAAGAAACATGAAGCTATCTCGGCTGATATTCTGGCAAGGTAAGTGATCTATGGAAAACCTGTGATAAACGGCTGGGATATAACTACTTATCTACCTAACTTAACGGACAAGGTAGGTAGGTAACGGCGAAGGAAAACATCGTGAGGAAACCGACATGTTTGAGGACCACAATATCCGAGCACATGTGTCTTCCGTGGAAGGACCTGGGCGCCCACCACGATGTATCTGCACAAGAAAACTGCCCTAACGAATTAATTCTGCGGGGAGTCACGACCCTCAGTCATGAGGAAATACGACTCAAAGAGAGGTAGGCATCATAATACCTACGACAGCGTTAAGCCATGTCAGAAGCCTCTGGGGCAGTTAAAAACTGATCAAAGTTGCCCACTCTCATACGAACTTACTTTAATTGGAAAACTATCCAAACCGGTGATGCTACCGATGGGTTGACTGATTTTCTTATAAAATTTAAACGTGAGGCTGACACTATTCGTGACTCGTTTTTTCTTCAAACGACTTTCTATACAAGCTGAAAAGAGATAAACATAAAACAATTTAATTCTACTTTGTGAGGTATGAGAGATGTATTTTTTTTAAATGAGATATGCTCCCTCTTGGCTATAACTTGCCTGATGTTAATCAAACACAAAAAAAATGTTTACAATACAATACATATAAACATGGCGCAGGTCGATGCCACCATTTTTTATGTAGAAAAACAAATAAAATCAAATGTTTAAAATATTTTTTTTTCCAGAACGGAACGTTTCGAAGACCTCTCCGCGATGGCAGCCGAACTAGTCCGCGAGAACTACCACGGCGCCGAGGCGGTCTCGCGCACGGAACAATCAGTCTTA
This sequence comes from Macaria liturata, assembly GCA_964023185.1. Classification (NCBI taxonomy): domain Eukaryota; kingdom Metazoa; phylum Arthropoda; class Insecta; order Lepidoptera; family Geometridae; genus Macaria; species Macaria liturata. Next base: position 13,350,417 of record OZ026809.1, on the reverse strand, counting down.
TCTCGCTGGAGAGAGCTCCTAGAGTTGCTTGAACGTCACCGCGCCTCTCTGGCCAGACTCGCCTCGCTCATGGCGCTGCTGAGAGAGGCTGACGCCACGCAACACACGCTGCAAGAGATGCAGGTGAGTGCCGGTGCCGGGGCCGGTAGGTGGCGCTGTACAACAATGGGGGGACAAAGACAATTTTATTAAAATGTCAAGATAAACGTTGGTATATACCAAGGATTTACATCCCTCTCTTTCTCTCGTATATACTGTGAAATTGTGCAAAAATACTGTTGTTTCTTTGTATTATTTTTGCGAACTTACCAACAGAAACTGTTGGTAAGTTCGCAAAAATAATGAGATTCGAAGCCATTCATACTATAGGTACTTACCTACAAACTATAAACACTATAGTTTCTTTTCGTAACAGATATAAATTATGAGATTTTTGAAGAAAAAATATGGTCATCGCCTACTAGCTCGTTTGGTATACAAAATAAAGTTCCCGTCTGTAAAAAAGTATACAATCATTTATTTCCTAAAAAAAGAATCACGAAAGCCTGTATGTATAAAGATAATGAAGAAAATGTAATGGATAAATTATTTATATATTTATTTGTCCATTTTTCCAGACCCAATTCCAATCCGTCGACGTAGGGCGCCATCTAGTGGACGTGGAGCGGCTGCTGCAGGCGCACGCGCTGCAAGAGCTGCAGCTGGGCGCGCTGGACGACAGCATCCGCCGCCTAGCGCGGGGCAGTGCCGCCGCGGGGGGCGGGGACCAGCTGCAGGGCAAGCTGGACCAGCTGCACGATAGTTATAATAGGTGAGTGTGTGTGTGTGTGTGTGTGTGTGTGTGTTTGTGTTCTATACAAGTGTGCTGCTAGATGTGGGTCATCTTATACAAGTGTGCTGCTAGATGTGGGTCATCTAGTAGACGTAGAGCGCCATCTAGTGGACGTAGAGTGCCATCTAGTAGAATAAAACGTCATTCAGTGGACGTAGGTCGCCAACTAGTGGACGTGGAGTGGCATTTAGGGAACGAAGAGCGCCATCTAGTGGATGTGGTGGTAAGTGTCATCTAGTTTACGTAGAGCGTCATCTAGTGGATGTGGTGGTTAGTGCCATCTAGTTTACGTAGAGTGTCATCTAGTGGATGTGGTGGTTAGTGCCATCTAGTTTACGTAGAGCGTCATCTAGTGGATGTGGTGGTTAGTGCCATCTAGTTTACGTAGAGCGTCATCTAGTGGATGTGGTGGTTAGTGCCATCTAGTTTACGTAGAGCGTCATCTAGTGGATGTGGTGGTTAGTGCCATCTAGTTTACGTAGAGCGTCATCTAGTGGATGTGGTGGTTAGTGCCATCTAGTGTACGTAGAGCGTCATCTAGTGGATGTGGTGGTTAGTGCCATCTAGTTTACGTGGAGCGTCATCTAGTGGATGTGGTGGTAAGTGTCATCTAGTTTAGGTAGAGCGTCATCTAGTGGATGTGGGGTGCCATATACTGGACGTAGAGCGTCCTCGTGTGTAATGTAACGTCATTTTGTATCGTCCGGTGACGCAGCAATGGTAGCACTTAGCAACCAGCTGCATAGTCCTTTCTCAAAAAAATAACGTCATTTAGTGGACGTAGAGTGACATCTAGTGGACGTGGACCGGCATCTAGTGAACATAAAACGCCATCTAGTTGTAATAGACCTATTACAACTGGATGGACTAGCGATCTTCAAAGTGAGAGTGAACCGGTTCTTATTGGGTAAGCAAAATGTGGTTAAAAATAAATTTAGATAAGAGAAGTTTTCTTTGACAAATACAGGCTGTAGTCAAACGCAAACCTATACCGCGCAAAAAAATACAACGTGGTAGGCGTCCAGATCTGCCCTGATGCTTAATATCCAGTTTTTATTTCATTTTACTAAAAAAATATTATTTCAGTTTGGTGGAAGCCGCCAAGGACCGCAAGGCGCGCCTCGAAGACGCCAGGAACCTCTACCAGTTCTTGGAAGACCACGATGAAGAAGAAGGTACGCTTCAAACTTTATACACTATTATTTTGTATTAAAAAAGCTAGCTAGGTTTTCCAAGGTTTAGGTTAATTCCAAGGAAGAAATTATGGTCCTCTTTGTCATAGGTCCACAATCGTTAAGACATGTTAGATGCCGTTAAGGCGATTTGAAAATTTTGACACCGGAGGCCACACACATGAACTTACTTAATAAAGACTGTTTGGATTTTAAATTAACTGTTTTAAAATATAATGTTTTTTAAATTGTAACACACACAATCAGATTTTGTTTCCATGTTAAAATAATAATCATAACATCCCTCTCTTTTCCCCCAGGTTGGGTAACAGACAAGCAGCGTATTTGCCGCGCCGACGTCGCCGCAAAAGACCTGCGAGCTGTCCTGGCTCTTAAACAGAAACATACAGCTTTATTGAGCGAACTACGGGCTAGAGAACATGTGTCGCAAAGACACAGGGCTAAGGGACAAAGGTAAGGAAAAATGAACCTTATGATTAGTAGGCGTTGGTAAATATAAGGGTCAAATTTGTGTCCCAGCATTTATCACACTAATTAATACCGTTTTCTGCTTTCCTGCATATTTGCATTCATTTCATAATTTCCTTCATATTTAAGATATGTTTTTTTATCTTCCTAGCCTAATCGACGCAAACATTTACCACAAAATACGTATTAAAATACCATTTTTCATCATTCCCAGCCTAATTGACGCGAACCACCCGAAGTCAGCGGAGATCTCCCGCCGCCTGCAGTGTCTCTCGCAGCAGTGGGCCACGCTGAGGGAGCTGGCAGCTGCAAGGGATAAACAACTGTCTGATGCTGCAGACGCTCACCAGGTATAACCAGCTTTACTTCTATGCTACATAAGATATTGAATCAGGCGTTACTTTGCGGAAATCCATTGTAAATGAAACTGGAGAAATATGTAGTGTTTGCTCCTTAACCGACTTCAAACAACAAACTTGATGGTTTTTAGGTGCGTTCCTCCATATACCGCCGCCACACCTCACCTCCTAACCAACGTGGCCTCCGTGGCTCTCAAGATCTTACCAACACCGCACAAGTTTTTTATTTTTCTTCGGCAAGATATTCTCGTCGACACGTGTTTCGCCTCTCCACGAGGTATCCTCACGAACGTCGGTCTGAAAGGTCTTTCGGACCGACGTTCGACACTATATATTTCTCCAGAGTTTCATTTCTATGCTACATTTTAAGATACCGCCCTGAGAATTTGGTTGCAAGGATATGTATTTTACTCAACATGGGCAATAGCACCTAAACTAAAATCGAATGGTCAAGATTCATCATTTCAATTACTATATTTTGCAAATTGCATAACACCAACGGCCAATTTTTATAACACAAAAATAATTAATCAAAAAGGATTCTATAAAATCGGGGATATCGATTTTGTTGGTGTTGGTTACGGATTGAAGCGTTAGATTTTTTTAACACCTAACAGTTAATCTAGTAAACAAATAAAACGGATGTTATTTTCATTTTTCAAATTACGGTCGGATTTTGTACATCACCCAAAAACCTCAAGCAAAGCAATTCTGTGGAGAAGTGGGAACCCTCAGTAATGAGATAATATGAATCAATATCATGCTCAACTGATTCTCACTCGGTGACTGACCACAAGTTCAGATTTATATTCAGGCCAATGTTCAGAAAGTCTAAGAAAAAAAGTCTTACGTATTTATTTTTGTTTCAAAAACATTTTATTCTTCTTCTTATCGAATGAGAGTGGCCAACTCTGGTGTCGAGAGTTTATCAAGCCGCCCTAAGGGCCTCTGACATGGCTTAACGACTGCCGTACTAGACAAACAGCCGGGACCTACAATTTAACGTGTCATCCGACCCACGAAAGCATCCATAGTCATATTTAAATATACTGAAAGGCTAAGTATATTTATCTGATATTTTGATTTACGGACACATCATTTCACCACTGATTGACATACGAACACGCCATTTCAATGTTTAACATTTGCTTTATTTCCCAGTTCTACGGCGACGCCAATGAGGCGGAGTCGTGGATGAAGGAGAAGCGCCCCCTGGTGGCCACCGCCGACACCGGCCGCGACGCACACACCGCCGCCGCACTGCTGGCCAGACACAAGGTAAGATAAAATAAAGATAAAAATCATTTATTTGCACCAAAACATGATGTCATTTTCACTTTTTATAAAAGTATCTAAATTATTCAAATTCAAATTGGGATCCTGTCTACTGCTTTAGCCCTTTAGGATTCCCCGTGTTGCAGTATCCAGGGTTCTTCTAGTGTATCCATTATTGAAATTAAAATATGATAATGGTAATATGATACGTTACAATCTTGACCGTAGCGAAATTTTTCATGAAAATACAATTATTAATACATGTCAAACATTATAAACTGCCTAGCACACTGGTCGGGTTTCCTCGCTGAATTGCGATGGAAAATTATTTGAACAATTAAACATTATTAAAATAGTAAAATGTTTGAACGCTATTGTTGAATCAAGAGGTTTAGAAAAAAAAGGTTTAACTGTTCTGTAGATTTCGTTTGAGTAGCACGTACCTATCTATGATACTACCAAAAGCTTTACAATAATTTTCTCCGTTACGACATGAAAACTAACAAAAATTAACAAATCATTACACCGGCAATATCACTGGCATTTAAAATATGTTATGTTTCTTGTCCCCAGGCGCTGCATGATGAGATCCGTGCGTACGACGCTGAGTTGGCAACTTTGCAGAACCACGCCGAGAAGCTGGAGAAATCTGGCATCAACTCTCTGCAGGTAAACACTAATATATCTATCAAGTTTAAAAATCATTAATTATTAAATATATTAATTACTTGAACGGCTAACAGGTCAAATATTGTGTTTTTTGGACCGTATTTTTTCATGATCAGAATGTAAATACGAATGGCGTATATACAATTCGAATTAGCAGCTTAAAGTGATTCACCATAATCTGCAAAATCTTTCCATAGAAATTACTGTCATATTAAAATAAAATAAAAAATACTTGTACGAATATTGTTTACTCGTTAATGAGTGTACGTACTCGTATATTGTTTCATAATCAAGTAATCTGCCGATTGCAAACATTTATCTGTTTAACCGAGATCAAATTCAGATAATCCCCAAATTTACTGAATGTTTTACAGTTACCCACGGAAGTAGAATCCACTGGCGCTATTGAGGAAGAGGAGTGGGTGAACGAGTCCCGCCTCGTGCCGACAGAGGTGTGGGAGGAGGAGCCGGTGGAGCGACTCGAGCACAGGACTGTCACTGAGGAGAGGAGCGTGCCGCAGGTAAGTGGAGTGAGGGAGGAAGAGGAGTGGGTGAACGAGTCCCGCCTCGTGCCGAGAGAGGTGTGGGAGGAGGAGCCGGTGGAGCGACTCGAGCACAGGACTGTCACTGAGGAGAGGAGCGTGCCGCAGGTAAGTGGAGTGAGGGAGAGAGAGGAGTGGGTGAAAGACCAAAGTTGAATAACAGCGTGAAGTGAACGAAAAGAAATAGATCAACAAAGCAAACACGTCGCTTACTGTCGTAGCGATATATAAATATACTTAGCTGTCCCAAAAGAACAATCCGATTAGGTTGCGTGTTTTAATACCTATAATTTTTTGCCATTATAAACTTTCCAATCGGTATTTTGTCAAATCTTATAGATCGGGAGCCAACTCTCCAAGTTTGAAACATGACCAATAACAACACTCTGTCTTGGATATTTTAGCTGAATTGCTAGTTTTTTATTGTATGATACCTACTAACTAACTAACTAACTACTATTTGTTCCAGGTGAAAGCCCTCTACGCCTTCACAGGCCAGGGCATCTCCATGGCGAAAGGCGAGGTGATGTTCCTGATCAACAAGACCAACCCAGACTGGTGGTCGGTGAGAAAAGCTGACCGGACTGATGGCTTCGTACCTGCCAACTACGTGAGGGAAATTGAACCTAGAGTCGTTCCTGTAAGTGTCATTTTTCTTTATCTGTTTACGTCACTGAACCCTTTATGTTTCTTAGTTTTTACTACAGAGTGACAAATAATGTATAATATAAAATCTATAATATTAAAATGAATCGCAAAATGTGTTGGTAAGTACATAACTCAACAACGCCTGAACCAATTTGGCCAATCCTTTTTTTAAATGTTCGTTGAAGTTCAAGGATGGTTTTAACGGCGCGAAATATTCGAATAATTGCCGGGAAAACCCTAAAAACAGCCCTTTTCTTTTTCCTATACAAACGTTTTCTGACTAAATCGCAGAGTAAATTTGAGCTTTATTGCTATTGTATAAAGTTCACTGTTGTTGTCTAAGCAATGTAGGTGTGTTCCTAACGTCAAAGATAGGTAGCAACAAAAAACTGCCACATTACAAATCTTTTTGACAGGACGAAGTCTGTCGGGTCCGCTAGTATTTCATACATTTGAAGTAAGAGCAAACGTTTTTAGATAGAAGTTTATGACCAAGGTCATTGGTGTATATTAGGTATAATTTGAATTATTTGTTTGACTCCTGGTATATTAATGCCTCTTTAATAAGACCAACCCAGACTGGTTGTCGGTGAGGAAAGCTGATAGAACTGTCGGCTTTGCGCCTGCCAATTACGTAAGAGAAATTGAGCATAGAGTCGTACCTGTAAGTGTCATTTTTCATTATCATCTTGCATGCCTTGAGTCTCTTTAGTGTTAAGTCTTAGTTTTTGGTATAAAGGGACTCATCACACTTAAAACATATGAGTCCCGAGTTGGTCAGTGGAAAAAAATCTTGTCATTCATCTATATATATATAAAACTCAAAGGTGACTGACTGACTGACTGATTGATATAGTGATCTACCGACGCACAGCCCAAACCACTGGACGGATTGGGCTGAAATTTGGAATGAAGGAAGATGTTATGACGTAGGCATCAGCTAAGAAAGGATTTTTGGAAATGCCACTTTTAAAGGGGTGAAATATGAGATGCAAGTTTTACTTCTTAATACGAGCAAAGCCCCGAGCACCCACTAGTCTTTTTAGTTCTTCTCTTTTCGTCACATGTTCTTCCTTCCTTCCTTCCTTCTTTAATCTTGTTCTTGTCTTCTCCCCAGGTGCAAGTCCGGCGGCCGGAGAAGGTGCGCACGGTGCAGCGCGTGAAGAAGACAGTGCTGGTGAAGCAGGTGGTGCCGGTGAAGCGGGCGCCGGTGGGGCGGCGCGCGTCCCGGGCCCCGCCCGCCCCGCCCAGCGTCAGCGTGGCGCACAGGATTGATAGCATACAGAAGAATTATGGTACGTGTCATTAGTTTTTAATGACAGTTGAGACTCTGTCCATGGACGAACAAAGCGATACTAGCACAAAAGATAGTGTTATAATGTAGATCCTGCCTTTATTGAAACAAATAACATTTTTTGTATATGACAACCCATTTTGTTTATAGTAGCCAGTCTGGCCATTGGACCATTAAGTGACCTGCACCGACATTATGGTCCATGGTGGATATGTGAAAAAGTATATATGGTTTAATACAATCGCCTTAAGATCATGTCCCTGGTTCGATCCCGTCACAACCTTCGATTTCAATTTCTTACAATCACAGCTTGCGATATATGTAAAAATATGACGACTTAAAATTTTTGCAACGCTTTATCAGCCGCCTTAATGTTGATTATCGCAAAAAAAGAAACCATTTTATTTGTGGGTAACACGAAGAAACCTTTTTATTGCCTGGATATCATATATTTTTTTATTCGAACCTGTCTTTTCTCTTCCACAGACGAGCTCCTAACCCTCTCCGCCGCTCGCCGCGCTCAACTAGAAGACGCCATCAAGCTGTACAGCTTCTTCTCGGAGTGCGACGACTTCGACAAGTGGATGAAGGACAAGGAGAGGATGCTGCGGGACGACGAGAGGGAGGACAGCGTCGACACTGCCAAGAGGAAGTACGAGGTAATGTGGACTCTATGGCTGAAGCGTTAGGGATCATATTTAGGTCTCATGACTTTGGTGACTTACGACTAAATGAAATGGTTGCAACAGATCCGTAAGACGTTCTTCTGTTTTGCTTTAAGCGTCTCGTTTGACAACAGTTTGTTCTATCTCGACGTTCATTTGTTTCTCGACTGCGATATTTGCTATCGTCCGCTGTATTTGGTGGCGATAGTCTTTTGTTTCTTTTAGCGTTTGCATTCTGTCTTTCTGAGGATGTCATACATAGAGAGTCTTTTATTTCTCGCTATAATGCAGATCGAATATGATCTTTATGTACCCGATTACTGCCATTCAGCGCGGAAACGCAGCGAGCTTGATGAGCACATTTGCAGCGGGAACGATTAAGGGCGGGATGTTTAGTTAAATTTACATTGAATTATAATTTATTTATGTATTTATTGTTTGACATGTGTTTTTGCTGAATAAAGGGTAATTATTTTAAGACCCAATTACTTGCAAATATATTAATCTAAAATACTATGACTAACTCTGTACTATCTCCCGCAGAAATTCGTGACAGATCTGTCGGCTGCCTCCAAGCGGCTCGAGCACATCGACGCGGCCGCGGAGGAGCTCGTGGCCAACAAACATGGACAGGCTGCTAAAGTAAGGAAAAATAAACAAAAAGTAACAAAAAAACTACCAACTAATAAAATCTTAAATGAAAACATAGGCTGTTACTGTCAAACAATGCAATTTTTGATTAACTGAAGAAACTAAGTTTGTTTTTATGGCAGTTATGTACGTGTATTTGGCTGTGCATCGATAAAATGCTGACACTATTAGGCACGTCAAAATCAGTGTTTGTACACACAAAGAGATGTAGTGCCTAAAACTAAATAAGTTTATAAGCTCACATAATGATCTATTACAGGCAACGGCTCGCAGACAGCAGCTGCGACAGCAGTGGGACCGCCTGCTGCGACTCAAGCAGCAGAAGGAGAAGAGCCTCGAGGGAGCTTCCAGGTGAGATATCTTACCTTAATATACCAACTTATTTTGCCAACGAGTATCTTACAGAGTTTGTTATGTCCCCCTAAGTAAAAGTCCACTTGTTTCTTGACCGTATAGCTGACCGGTCGACAGATGTCATGCGTTTACATCCGTTATGAAATCACAATAAAAGAACACATTTTTTTTATTTTACAAGAATCTTTTCACTGTACCTACATACCGTCTGTTTTATACCGCTCCTTTTCTAGTCGTTCAAGTCATCGGTTAGATAAAGACCAAATATTAAAATTAATAAACGTGGTTGACGTCCATGCCATTTAGCATAATGTGTGAAATGATTTCAGGAGTCTTACCAGAGTAGACTTTAGCCTTGGATAGTCCAATCATACTAACTCAACCTTTACTCTCCCCAGCGTGGAACTGTTTAGCCGCACCTGCGACGAGGCGCTCGACTGGATGTCGGAGAAGGAGCAGCAGCTCGCAGCCTCCTCCGCCCCAGCATCAGACCTGAGGACTGTTCGCGCGCTGCAGAGGAGACACGCGGCGCTGGAGAGGGAGCTGGAGCCGCTGCGGGAGAAAGTCAACACTGTCACCTTGCTCGCTGACTCGTGAGTACACCAGTAGACCGGGAGTAGACCAGCAGCAGCTCGCAGCCTCCTCCGCCCCAGCATCAGACCTGAGGACTGTCCGCGCGCTGCAATGGAGACACGCGGCGCTGGAGAGGGAGCCGGAGCCGCTGCGGGAGAAAGTCAACACTGTCACCCTGCTTGCTGACTCGTGAGTACACCCGTAGACCGGGAGTAGACCAGTAGACCGGGAGTAGACCAGCAGACCGGGATAATAAGTTATATTTTATGTACATAAAGTATAACTTATTATTATTTTTGTTTCACGCAGCCTTATCAAATGGTATCAAATTCACAGGTAACTTTACTTTTACTTTACATACCTTATATGTATCGAAAGATACTGGTGGCTGACATAATACATAGATTTATTTTGACACTTGAAATTCAAACTAGTGTTCACATTATGCGTCAGTTGATTATGAAGTCGATGGTGCGAGCGAGGTGTACGATTGTGCGTGTGTGAGTGAGTGCCTTCATTGCTTGCCTACACTGTTTGTTGTCATACCACTTGAATTTGTACACAAATTGAGGGTAGTTACTTAGATATTGAAATAAAATAAAAGCATTGTTTGTGTAACCTAGCTAAGACGCAACTATAAATAAACTAGATATATTATACTGGGAGATGACTCTGGCCTCGTAACACAGCCTAACGGCTACCACGAGGTCAGAGGATTCCAAACATATTGTGACAATTTATTTGGCAAATAAATGATTTTGTATTTTGTATTGTATTTACAAACAAAATCCATTTATTTACGTTTCACGTTATAAAAAGTTAAGAAATTAAGAATCTTCTTGATAGTCCTTAGCAATTATATTACTCTATGGTCCTTAGATTGTTTTAGTTAATTTTTAATAGATATGTAAGTTCACCCGATAATAAGTTACAAAAAAATTTTTGTTCTCTCCAGCGTAAAATCGCAGTACCCGTCCGAGAAGGCAAACATCGACGGGCGCCAGCAGGAGATCCAGCAGATGTGGCAGCGGTGCCAGGCGCAGGCCGCCGAACGCCGCAGCCGCCTCGAGTCCGCTGTGGGACACCAGATCTTCGGAACCAGCAGTGCTCAGCTGCAGAACTGGTTGCAGGTGGGAATAGATGGAATTCGTTGACTAAAGAGCTGGAATTATTGGTGAAAAGCAGTCAAAGACTCATCGGTCCAAATAAGGCTTTGTTAGCTGGAATTATGTGTTAAAAAGCTGGAAATTTCAGTTAAACGGGTGAAAACATGTGTTTGAAAGCTGTTGTCTTGTATAAACCAACTGGATTACCTTCTACATTGTGTGATTTTTGTCTTCTTCGCTTGAGAGAGGCCAATTTGAGAGTTTCTAAACCTTTATGCCTTGAGAAGCTGGAAATCTGTGTCGAATAGCTGAAAACATATTATTTTGTAAGGGAAGTGACGACGCCAAGTTAAAAACATCTAGTGTCAAAAGCATTTGCCAAAAGCCTTCCATGCAACTCCCGGTGTGAACTCAATCACAAGGTCCCAATTCCGAGTTATTATTTCAAAATGAAGTAACCTGAAAAGAGCAAGAAAAGAGACTGAGAAAGTGGCAGTTACTACAATATAGTTCTATAAAAATTAATTTTGACGGGTACTTTAACAGACTAGTCAGTTTAAGATTACTTATGTAATGATCTGCTTATACTAACATGTACATTACCTCTGCAGAAAGTCCGCGAGCAGCTCGGGCAGGAGTCGGTGGCCAAGGATGTGGCTACAGCGGAGGCGCTGCACAAGCAGCACCAGGAGCTGGCGGACGACATCCGAGCTCATGAGGACGAGTCAGTAGCTTCTTCTTCTTGTACGGTGAAAGTTGCCAACTCAACAATCAAGAGTTTCTTGGGTCGAGATTGTGTGAAAATGTCCGGATTTTGGGGATGTGTGGTGTTGATTGATTGCCTATGCTCAGCAGTGGGCGATAGCGGGCTGATGATGATAATGGTGTTGAGCTTGTGAAGTAAACTATTAGTTCTAATAGACAAAGAAAGAGAGATAGAGCAGGAATCTGTAGTCGAGGCCCTGCAAAAAACAACACCAGGAGCTGACAGACGACATCCGAGCTAATGAGTATCTTCTTCTTCTTTTCTTCTTCCGATTCTGTTTCGTATTGAATGAGAATAGTCAAGTCTGGTGTCGGAGAGTTTCTTGAGCCCTCTCGAGAGTGTATGGAATTGTTAGTAATTAAGGATTTTCAATTGTAACCATAGAGAGAGAGGTTTAACGAACGTTTTATTTTGATAATCATGAGAGAGAGTTACAAATAAAGATAGAGATCTGCTTGCGCCAAAATGTTCGACGATAGATATAACCCTCTTACCCGCTACTAACTAACCAACTCTGGTTTAGTTTATTCATGATTCTGTCTGTTCCCAGGTTCAAAGAAGTGATAGGTCTGGGCAGACAGCTGCTAGCCAACAACCCAGCTCTGAGTGACGTGGCTGACAGGATCCACGCACTCGAGGCCGAGCAGAAACTTGTTAACAAAGGTAACTCATATTAGTATTCGACTAGTGCATACCCGCGACTTTGCCCACGATTTTCGGGGTAGAATAACTTTGCTGACCGTATGTACATAACCTTCATACAAAACTGTGTTATCATCCGTCATTCTGTTGCTGCATGGAAGGGAAACATCGAGCTAGGATTATACAGACACAAAAGCTCGAAAAAAATGTCCGAGCCATATCTCTGCCCACGCTACTCGTTGAGCAGACTTATGACCTATCTCTTTTGCACGTTCTTAAAATATGTAAGAGCGAAAGAGACGAGCAGTGTTTTGTTTGCGCTCGCTGCCGATGTTACCGTTCGGACACTTTCCTGCGCTTTTTAGTTTGAGATTGTGTCTCTGTATAATCCTAGCTCAGTGAAGGGAAACAGTCAATTTACCAAACAAATTTATGCTATTTCTCCTACTTCTATGATAAATTATTAGTCTCATTATCATGACATGATGATATACCAATGTTATTTATAACAGCGTTTGTCACAAACTCTTTAAACTGTGAATTCATCACATCATATAACGTAGCTGCCTATTCATTTGACCAGTTAAATACCATAAGCCTTTGCATATTTTATGGCCAACTTTATTCCAAACAACCTAACCATTATCATCATCATCATCAGCCTGTTATCGCCCACTGCTGAGCATAGGCCTCTCTTCTTGTACGCCACTTGTCGCGGTCCTGCGTAGATTGATTTCAGGGCTCTCTGCGGTTATTCTAATGACGTCAACCAACCGCATTGGTGGGCGACCTAATACAATATAAAATATCTATAACTTACACACTAAAATTCCTATTTCCACAGAATGGGCGGACAAAGACGCGTTCCTGAAGCAACTCGTGCAGCTGCAGAGCTTCAACCGCGACGCAGACCGCCTGGACGCGGCCGCAGGCGCGCACCAGGCTTACTTGGAATACGCACCGCAAGGGGTAAGAAAGAAAATATCCTTTATTATATAGTAACATGTAAGTAGTAGACGCCCGCGGCTTCGCTCGCATTATTTCAGGACAAAAAGTAGCCTATGACATTTCTAAGACTACTATCTACATATATACCAAATATCATGATGATCCGTTCAGCCGTTTTACACAGATAAAAAGACAAATTTCAAATAAATATGAAAATTAATTGATGAAAAATGAAAATGAAAAATAAATTTTAAGAATAAGTGTTCTGGTATCAATTTGAAGTATTTCCAAACATTTTTTGTTTAAATATCTTCGATGTTGAGAGTTTTGACCCTCTTCGGCTTTATTATATGTATAGATAGGTAACACTACATGTAAAAAACTTTTTTGTGAACCTTAATAGAGAAGCATCCGGTTTCCGATACACAGATTATTTTCTAGTTCGGAAGCCAGAGACTTCAGAATTTCTTGTTTTTTTTACGTGAATTAAGTTTGCTTTTGACTACAGCCTGCCTGATGTATCTTGTGTCAACTGTATATATATTTAAAAACAATTGATTGATTGGTTTCTGTCCACAGTCGTCAGTAGACGAGGCCGAGGCCCTTGTAAAGCGGCACGAGGAGTTGGAGGCCAAGCTGGCGGCGCAGGAAGAAAGTGTCGCCTCCTTCGCTGCGCGCGCGCACGCACTCGAGAATATACCGCACTACGCTGCGCCACAGTGAGTATATGGACTATTTGATTTATGCTGCACGTACTGTAACTAAAAAAACATGTGCCTAGTTCAGGGAACTGTGTAAAAAATAACTTGGGAGGTAAAATTATGTGATTTCAAAAGTTTTACAAAGTATGCCTATTATGTTAATTCAAGATTTGATCTAGGTATAGAAAGTATGGTATATCTTAGGCCATAACTATTGCTTACCAAGTAGTGAGCTGTGCTGCAGTTCCAAACCGTTTTAGTTTAAAAATTAGACGAAAACCTTGGCAAATATATTTTGTATCATTTGGAAGTTGTTGGCGAGGAGTAATCGCTGCGAAAACACAATAGATATTTCTTCCAAAATTTTCTTCTGCTAATGGATTTTCGCAAACTAACGCCTGATTCAATATCCTATCTTTAAAAAAGTAGTTAATGTATGTCTGTTTGTGTACAGCATCGCAGCACGTCGCGCCGCGGTACTGAAGCGTCGCGAGGGAGTAAAGCAAGCTGCCGCCGAGCGACGCCGCGCGCTGCACGCAGGCTTGGCTCACCAACAGGTATGTATTAAAAATAACATAAATACTTTTTTTATTAAGATGGTAAACTGATTGTGGAGAAGTATCGCTCGCCTGTCCTCGAAACCCGTCTTTGCCGGGACGAAGGGACATCGAGGTGAGTTTAGTCATTAGCTTCGAGCCCGACATACCCCGAATTCGTTTAATAGAATTCATCACTTTTAACAATTGAGCTAGGATTATACAGAGACACAATCCCAAACTAAAAAGCGCAGGAAAGTGTCCGAACGCTAACATCGTCAGCGAGCGCAAACAAAACACTGCTCGTCTCTTTCTGTCTTACATATTTTAAGAACGTGCAAAAGAGATAGGTAATCCAAAAGTCTGCTCAACGAGTAGAGTGGGCAGAGTTGGCTCGGACATTTTTTTCGAGCGTTTGTTACTCTGTATAATCCTAGCTCGATGCTTTTCACTAAACTAGTACAATGACATGATTTTGAAATGTTAATATTTATTTTTCTAACCTTATTCTATCTACCCTCAGTTCGTGTCTGCCACGGATGAGCTGCAAGCGTGGATCCAGGACAAGACTCGCACAGCCAATGACCAAAGCTACAGGTGCACTAATTATCTGTCTATCTATCTATCTGTATATCTATCTTTTTTTTTTTATTCAATTGAAATTTAGGGGCTTTAAACTAAACATTTATGCCAGCCCCATCGTAGCCTAATAACAATTACATTTACTTAATATTATGTACTTATAATACTAGAGTAAGTATATCTATCTGTCAATCTTATTTAGGTGTTGTCGTTTTAGGTCCCTTATATAACACCATTGTTTAGCGATGTTCTAAGTGAGAATGAATCGGTTCTTATCGGGTAAGCACGCTCCATATTAGGCCATAGCCTTTGTTTACCATCAGGCAAACTGTGGTCGAGTGCAAACCCGTTTTAGTTTTTTTAACCCAATAAACGTTTTTGTATTTGTTGTGTTTTGGAGTTTAAAAAAAGCTTTTTCTTTATTTACGGCTAAATAACTAACGAGAGCTCCGAATTACACGTAAGCTTGCTCCTTCCTAGACCATAAAATCGCTTACCATCAGGCGAATGATTGGCAAGTGCAAATACATTGTAAGAAAGAAAGCATTTGTTTCAATACTGGAACACAATCATAAACAGATACATGACAAAGTAGAAAAAGTGTATAAAAAATTCAGTAGATTTCTTTTAACTTACTGTTTCATTCAATTATTTATGATTAACAATGATTTTATTTATTATTTTATTTTATTTACAGAGACCTAGCCAACTTAGAGCGCAAGCTGCAGAAACATGAAGCTTTCGAAGCCGAACTTCAGGCCAACGAGAAACAACTCCGGAACGTGGAGAGCGTATGTTACTTTTATAACTGTCTCATAAATATAAAAATACTTATAATTTCGCTTTGCTTGTTCGCCAAATTTTGGATTCTGACACTGATTCCGTCGTTCCCTACAATTTGAGATATTCATTTCTAAATATTTCTTAGTGTCGAGTTTTACTACTGTAAGATTTCCTAATAATTACCCGAAATTTACCGGTAAATAATATATCTTCGACTGGCCACAATTGTGGCCGCTTGGTGGGGAGTGACATTCGTAGCGGACGGCAATTCGAATCTAGCGCTCGAGGCGAGCGGACGTACGAAGTTACCTGCTTGTAATATAAAGATACTAAGTTACTTTTGGTATTTCAAGAATTATACTCATACTGTCATTTATATATATACATGAGTTTTAATTATTATCGTCGACACCTGCTGTTGAGGATGGGCAGTTTACACTACACAACAATTTGTAAATGACGAATGTAAATGTATGGGTTCAACAGATTATTACAAGAATTAACTTTTTTTTTCAATCCAGGTGGGTCAATCCCTCCAGAAGTCGGACCCGGTGCGTGCATCTGAGGTATCGGAGCGCTTAGACCACCTGCACACGGCGTGGGAGGCGCTGGTGGCGGCCTCGAGAGATAAGGGCAGCAAACTACGCCAGGCGGCGCAGCAGAGGAAGTATAGACGGTAAGTGGGTAGTAGATTCTAGAACAATCTACAAAGTTCTGTTGTAAAAGGTATGAAAATTGGATTGAAAATATAGTGGAGAAATTCGATGGGTCTCTGTGTAGTGTGTAGTCTCCTTGGCGCAATGCTATTGTTAATAGATTGGCGTTCCGAAGGTCGCAGGTTCAAATCTCATGCGGGTACTGTTATTTACGGAAGCTCTTAATAATACTCGTTAGAGTCTAAATTATAAGTTTTCTATTAAATAGTAAATTAGAAATGAAGAACCAATTAAGAAAACGTTAGAAAAAGAAACCATGGGGTTTTCCCTTTGGATTCAAATAATTAGTAAGCGACAAAATATAAAGCTGAATATTTGCTAATGCAACTTAATTTGGTACATGTTTTCGTAAGAAAAGTCTACGAATTTACAGACTCTGCAAGAGGAAGTCCGCATTCGTATAAATATTAATACTTTTCTAAAAAAGATTAATCATTTATTTTTTATCCATGCAGTTCCGTGAAAGAATATACGAGTATATTGCTACTTTTCTAAAAATGGTTAATCATTTTGTTTCCATGCAGTTCCGTGGAAGACGCCAAGGCCCGCCTGCTGGACCTGGAGCGCGCGCTGCGCAGCGAGGAGGTCGGCACGGACTTGCGTAGCTGCAAGCGCCTGCTCAACCAACACCAGGTAGCACCACTTTTATGATTAGCTCCGAAAATAAACCTAACTGCAAACTACGTAATGGTTAGAAAGCTACGATAGTATGATATATCGGTCTTCAAGTCGAGAATAACCCGGCTATTTTAGGCAAGCGCGCTAGATCATACACTACAACGTTGCTTAATATTAGGCGAGTTGTCATCAAGCGTGAGCCTATCAAGTTTTAAAAAGCTACGAATAATAAATACTATTAAGTAGTGTCAATTATTAAGGAGGTGGAATACAATACGTCAAGATAATATCTTCTTTGATAAGCCAAACAAAAACCATACACAATCTTATCATCTATGAACCAAACGTGTAGTCCGACAAGGAAGCATTTTAGGTCTTCTTTTTCTTATTTACATAAATCTTCTCTGGCACAATATTACAGTTCTTGCGTTATTTTATTTTAACACTTGAAAGGCTCACGACTGTAACAATCTTAATTTTAAGCAACGTTGTAATCTACGACCTAGCTTATCTCGGCTTATCTCAAGAAATCGGTTTACTTTAGACTTTTAAGTTTTTAACGGATGAAGGGAAGAGATCAATTTGTTAAGGCCAACAGATTTTTACTACTTATTTGTTTAAAAATTTATTCCAGGCCCTAGAACAAGAGCTGTCCCAATGGGAGCAGAAAGCCAACAATCTCGCGGCGCAGGGAGCCGACCTGGTGTCCGGGGGACACTTCGACGCCCCCGCCATAGAGAGAGACAGCCAGGCGCTGCTGCAGGCGCTGCAAGCGCTGAAGGAGCCCGCTGCCAAGCGCAGACAGGCGCTGGAGACCAGCATGCAGTAAGTTCAACTCTAACTTTTTAAATGGCTTCTGCAGCATTACCGCAGTTTTGCCACTGTCTTCCTTCGACTTTCTGACAGTGACATGTTGTTCCGTCTTTCACAAAATGCTGGAAGCTGAAGTAATTGACTTTAAAGCGCTGGCATGGATGCAGCAACTCATCATCTGTTGTTCCAGTGAAGCAAATCTTGACAAATACAAAATACAAATACAAATTTCGTTTATTTGACGTAAATATTGTACAATAACGTGTGAATCCTCCGACCTCGTGGAAGTAAATAATCTCGTACATTCTCTCTTTTCTCGTACAGTATACTTACAGCACTTACTTGTAAAGTGTGTTAAAGCATTCCATGTATAACATAAATGATGTATATATCTCTTACTTTTCTCATAAATCCTCTCCTTTCCACAGACTGCACAAGTTCGCAGCGGAAGTGTCAGGCGAGCTCGACTGGCTGGACGAGCGTCGCGCCGCCGCCACGTCCGATGCGTCGCCCAACGATCTGCACGCAGCACAGACTGCGCAGAAGAAACATGCCAAGTTGAGGGCTGAGCTGGTTGGAAGGAAACCTATTATTGAGAGATTGTTGGCTCAAGGAAAGACGCTGCAAGAGGGGCATCCTCAGAAGGACAAAGTAAGTATGAAATCTTTTGTTTTTGTAGTTTAAAAACGTGGATATTCTACAATTTGCATGCAGCGCAGACTCCGCAGAGGAAACATGCGAAGTTACGTTCGGACTTGGTTGGAAGGAAGCCGATTATTGAGACATTGCTGGCTCAAGGTAAGTTTTTAATATTAGTAGTAGTTTTTTTCCGATTGATTGGCAGCGTATTATGAGTTGAAGAAAACATGCTCAACACTGTGCAGATAAATCGAAATGGGACAAAATATTGGCTTTACAAATTAAGATTAGATTGCTAACTAGATTTGCCTACATAAGATATCTGTTTTTTTTTCAGTCCAAATTACTTTTTTTTAAATGGCCAAAGAGATTTATCTCTTTTATGGAAATATGAAAGATTTTCAATGTCCTACAAATTCCTCTCATCCACAGATCCGCTCCCTCTGCCAGCAACTGGAGGAGTCCTACTCCTCAGTGTCCTCCGCAGCGGAGGCCCGCGCCGCAGCCCTGGAGTCTGCGCTGAAGTCCCAGCAGTTCTACCACGACGCCGTGGAAGTTGACTCGTGGCTCGCTGACAAGGCGGCCGCGCTCAACTCCGCGCACGTCGGCAACGACAAGCATAGAGCTACGCAGCTGCTGCAGAGACATAAGGTAAGCTAAGTGGCTGTGGAGTCAGCGATTGTCAATATAAAATGTCAAATACCACATCATATTGAATCAAGCGTTACTTTGCGGAAATCCATTGTAAAGGAAACTCCGACTTAAACGACTTAAAACATTCAAACACCGGTGTTGGTAAGATATTAAGAGCCACGATGGCCACTTAGACTAAGAGGACAGGTGTGGAGGTGGTATATGGAGGAACACCCCTAAAACCATCAAGTTTGTTGTTTGAAGTCGGTCAAGGAGCAGTCGCAGCGGAAAAACACTACAGATTTCTCCAGTTTCATTTAAATATGACATCATATTCACTTTTGATCTACCTTTGAATTAGCGTTCAAATCAGCCATTTCTACAAATACTCAATTGCCTTCTCAAAAGCTTTATTTTGCTAATTTCAATAAGTTATAATCAATTGTTGTTTATGATGTCAGCTATCTTAGACCCATTCCGCATTGTCTCTCCTTTTAAAAAAAAATCCAAAATACATTCGAGACACTTTCACACTCAAAGTAAATAAATAAATATATAATCCGGGACATTGCGCACAGCGCCATCTAGCCCCACACTAAGCAAACGCTTGTGTCGGTACTAGATAACGGATATAATACTCATATACTTATCAATTGTGTATTTATCAAGCAGGTGCTTAAACCAGTAGTCATATTACCTATGATATTTATATACCTCTCACCTCTTAAACCGGTTTCTTCTAGGCAAGCGCGCTAGATCGTAGATTATAACGTTGCTTTACATCAGGCAAGTTGTAGTCAAGCGTGAGCCTATTTCATGTAAAAAAAGAAAAACCTTGTTTTTTTATGTCCTTCCCAGGCAGTAGAACTAGAGCTCGACACATACGCAGCGATCATCTCCGAGATGGGCCACGTGGCGCTCTCGCTAGATGGCGCGCCGGGCGGCCCTCTAGCGGCCAGACACGCCTTGCTGGCGGATAGCCTCGCCAGGCTGCAGAGGAAGGCGGCGCAGAGGCAACATGCGCTGCTTGAATCTGTCTGCAGGTAAATATATTTTGTAACCAAATCTATCTAGAATGTTGTACTAGCATTCATCTGCCTTAAGGATACATAGGAACCAATTTAACATTGCAAAACGACTGGCTATAATCGGGGTTCGAACGCACGACCTTCGGATTACGAAGCTTGTACCTATGCAACTACTATAAACATATAATTTATATAAGCTACTATCTATCTACTATAATCAACTAATAGTAATATATATATATACGTACCTACCCAACCAACAAGCATAAATAATATTTATATAATATTACGTACATATATGATCTAGATATCGGTCCCTCCCTCACATCCACTTACACACACAGACACACACATTCAGCTTCACGCACTAAAACGCTTACGGTATGATACCAATACTAACAAAGTGTATCTTATAAATCAAAACAACAAAAATAGTTGTATGACTCATTACTCAACGACTCAATTCATACAATTTGTTAAATATTTCATACATAATGTACATAAGTAGCCACTATTGGGTGATGCCTGGTAACCTCATTGCTTTCCTTTCACCTTGGATATAGCACGTGTGGTTCAGCACGACCGTGTCCTGCGACACAGGTTCGACCTAGTGCAGAGCGCGGCGTGTTTGTTCCGCACGATTGCAAGTTCATTTCATCTGTTACCAGGCGTCAGCTAATCCTATATATTTTATTGACTGGTATGTAAGCTTGGATTGTATCCTTTCATTTATCTTAAGGAAGAGCCTGCACTTCACAACACAGGTTATCCTAGTGTGGAGTGCAGTGAACATGTAATAGTTCATAAGTTATATAAATAAATAATTTGAATTTGAATTTGATTACGGTATGTTACGAGCTAAGAAGATCATTGGAAAAGCCACCGTTGCTAAAGCGAAACTCCAAAGCTTGGAACATCGTCGCAAGGTTGCTAGCCTGTCGGTCTTTTATCGGTTACATTTCGGTGAGTGTGCAACGGAGCTTCACAACATAATTCCTCCGTCTCCATTCCACCGTCAAACAAGCAGGAAGTCAGCGGGGCGTCACCGGTTCATGGTGGAAGTTCCAAAGACTCGCACCAAGCGCTTTGCTCCTACCTTCGTAGTAAGGACGGCGAGACTATGGAACTCTTTACCTGAAGTCCTGTTCCCAGTTAATTATAACCCAGGGGTCTTCAAATCTAGAGTAAATAGGTTTCTTCTAGGCAAGCGTGCTACATCTTAGACTATAACGGTGCTTAACATCAGGCAGGCTATAGTCAAAAGTAAGCCTATTTCGTGTAAAAAAAAATGTATCACGCTACCGCCACTACGCTGATATACGTCGAATTTGGATATCACTTCATTACTCAGTACTTATGTATGTAAATAGGCTTTTTTGGAAAGGACTATGTACTCGGTTGCAAAATGCTACCATATCTGCGTCTTTGGATGATATTGATACTCAATTGAGCTATGCTTTGTAGCTTTCTCATTAAATAGACAAGAAAATACTCTACATCCATTTCGTGTAGTGCCTTATAACATTACGTAGTTATCTGGTGATTGACAAGTCCAAGAAATTGATCGTCTTTCCTTCCTCCAACTCCTCTTTAACGTAGTTAGTGTTACACATGGGAAATAAGAGGATCCTTTAGCAAATCTGTATAAATTTATTCCTTCTCCTTCCAGGCACGAGTATCTGGCAGAGAGCGCGGAACTAGAGTCGTGGATTCAGGAGCAGTACGCAGCTGCCTCCAGCGAGGACTACGGACAAGACTACGAACATCTGCTGGTGAGGATATAATAACCAAAATGCTGGCCATTTTCTGGTTCAACGTATCAGCATTGCCATCCAGCGAGGTAATGCGGCCAGTATGCTGGAGACGGTGCCCTCTGGTAGTGGGCTGGAGCACTTAGACTATCTTTAGGCTTTTCTAAAGAATTTCTAAGTGTAGTACTACTTGTAACTACAACATAAAAAGGGGGGGCCCTTTTTATGTTGTAGTTACAAGTAGTACATATGTTTAGTTTTTCCTCCCTAGTTTTTATGTATTATTATTATTATTGTAAATAAAAATACCTACTGGTTACAAGTGGCATTCCATTTTGGGCGCTTCCGTGGGTCGGATGACACGTTAAATTGTAGGTCCCGGCTGTTTGTCTAGTACGGAAGTCGTAAAGCCATGTCAGAGGCTTAATTAACTCTCGACACCAGAGTTGGCCACTCTCATTTGATAAGAAAAGAAGAAACTAAAAATGTTCATGAAAAACACAAAATCTTAAAGACTATGTACAGAAAGAAGTATGTTTTCTAAAGTCCTGGTTTGGATAAAATAAATATTTTTATACTAACAACTGCTTCACAATGTTGTCGGGTTACTGAAATAAAGGAATATTTCGTAAGGGAACTTATATCCGTAGAAAGACTGAAATTATTCTATCACAATCACTTTAATTAACCCTTATCCTTCAGATCCTAACGTCCAAATTCGACGAGCTTCGTCACCGCGTAGAAAGTGGCGCCGAGCGGTTCAACCAATGTGAAGAACTCGCCAAGAAGCTGCTCGCGACTGAGAGTCCGCACATTGCTGATATTGAGAAACGACAGGAGGCGCTGGGGTGAGGAACATTAAATAATATTTTTATTGTTTAACAGCGCCATCTAGCGTTTATTCTAAAATATCTCTTTGATATTCCGTTATATTCCACACAACGTCATTTATCCCCTGATACTTTAGGTTGTTTCTGTTTATTATTTAATTGTGGATGCTCAAAAAAAGTATGTTAGAAAAGTTCTCACTACACTATTGTAAATCACGATGGTCACACATACAATTCGATACGAATTGAAGGTTAATAGATATATTGTTTTAATTGGAGCTGCCGCCATAATTCTTAATTGTAAGTTTTTTTTTTTAAACCTTAACGTATAATAATATAATAAAATAATTTGTTAAGTTAATTTAAGAAGGAACATATTTTGTTTTGTGTGCCATAATAATAAATAAAAAAAAAAAAAATACTAATGTAAATATAATGTTTCAGAGAGTCCTGGCAGCGCCTGGTAGACCAGATCCAGTCCCGCGCGGCGCGCCTCCACGCGGCGGGAGAGATACATCGCTTCCACCGCGACGTGGCTGAGCTGCGGGGCAGAGCTGCTGATAAACGACGCGCGCTGGCGATACCTCATCCACCTAGGTAAGGAATAGATTGAGAAATTCGAAAAGAGGACTGTTGTGTAGTTAATGCAAAATCCCAAGAGTGTCAACAAAAAGATGATGGTTTTGCGTTCGTAAAATGTGTTGTGAATAGAGAGAAACACATCGCTTAGACCGAGCATCACCATCACTTTGACGGAGAAAGCGGTGCGGTCGGCCTTCGGCCTCACCGCAGCACTTGCTCCGCAGGACCTTATGGTTCAAATCTCAATGTGTTAACGAAATGATGTAGATTTTTTGTGTACATGAAATATGCTCGCCATACAGGTGAGAAATACTGCTTCAACTCCTTATCAAAAACTTTGTGTGCAGTTTATGAATCTTTAATTTGCTTACAGAGACCTCCGGGCAGCCACGGCAGCGCTCAGAAACCACGACACCATCCAAAACGACCTCGTCGCTATCGACGCTCAGATGCAGGTGAGTACTTTT
Organism: Macaria liturata; assembly: GCA_964023185.1. Taxonomy (NCBI): domain Eukaryota; kingdom Metazoa; phylum Arthropoda; class Insecta; order Lepidoptera; family Geometridae; genus Macaria; species Macaria liturata. The sequence goes on along the minus strand of OZ026809.1, from coordinate 13,326,753 downwards.
ACCATTTGCTAATAGATGTCGCTTTATACAATTTTATAACTATACGAAACATTGTTGTTTTCGTAAAATACTCCTACATTGTCAATTTTCTTTTGGCTGGAAGAGATCACTTAATATAATAAGGACACCCACTGTACCTAGATTCAAGTATATTATTGTGTACATATTGATTTATCAATTGACTCTCTAAATACTACTCACTATATATCGCAATAAGAATGCGTGACGTCACCGCCAGCCGCAACAGAATATCAGCGCTGGAGGCCCTGTGCCATCAGCATTAGGCTGAGTTGCGGCTGTATTGGGGCATCATAACCTGTGTGTGTCTCAACAAATATTTTTCAAATTCTATTTTCTATTTAAATAAACAATTCCAGGTGCTCCAAGAAGAAGGCACGCGCCTGCAGAAGCTGTACCCTGGCGACAACGTGCAGCAGATAGCGCTGCAGCAGCGCGCGCTGGCGGACAGCTGGGCGGCGCTGCAGCAGGACGCGAAGGAGACCAGGCACCTGCTGCACCAGCACCTGCAGCTGCACCAGTTCCTCACACAGGTACATCAAAAAACTAAAAAAAAATATTAAGTTAAATGTACATTATTATTTATTTTTGTATATTGTTTATTTTTTGTTGTTAATACTTTAAAAATATAGGTACTAGATAATGTGACAGTTGAAAATAAAAAAAAAATACGGTGAATTTCATATAACGCCATCTAGCGCCGTATTAACGCCGAAAACGCTTCTATAAATCTAGTAAGTATAAAATAATGATGAACTTAATAATGTCTGCATTTTTTACGATAAATTTCTTTGAAACGTTTTGATAAAGGTCCATATATATTACTAAGAAGGAGGAATACGATGCTTGGAGAAGAATGCTGAAGTAAATAATAATAATAATAAATAAATATTTCAGGACATATCACACAGCGCCATCTAGCCCCATACTAAGCTTACGCTTGTATCATGGGTACTAGATAACGGATATGATACATATATACTTTTTCTTTTGTAAATACATACTTATTATACATAGAAACGACCAGACTTAACACAAGTAATTACAAATTTTAATATTCAGAATTACTTGTGCCATGCGGGAATCGAACCCGCACCCCTAGATTAGAAGGCAGAGCCACTACCAACTAAGCTAACGGAGCAGTCAAGTAATAGTAAATTTAACCCTTGTTTCTCCCCCCAGGCCCGCGACCTGACCTCCTGGTCGCAGTCGCTCCGCCAGTCCATGTCCGCCCCCCTGGTGGTGCGCTCCTCCGTGTCTGCGCAGGCTGCGCGCGCGGAGCACGACGCAGTGCGCGCCGAGCTGGATGCACGGGAGGATAGCTTCAACCGCGTGCTGGACGCGGGGAGGGAGCTCGTGCAGGGGGGACATCCGAGCGCACAGGTGGGTGAGGATGATGATGATGATGATGATTGTGGCTATATATGATGGGTGGAAGGAGTGAAGGTGGGTGGAGTGAAGGTGGAAGAGATGGTGATATGATGGGGGATATGATTCTGCAAAGAATTGGTGAGGATAGTGGTGATTATTAAAACAAGATATTGAAGAAATATGCACATTTTACCTGGGGAAGACTAGTTTACCTGCTCTCCTGCAGTAATAAAATTTAAATACTAGAATATATACTTTCCCTTCGGCATTTTCTCCGAGTTAATATATCCTCAATAGTGAAGTTATTGTACCAACTAAGATAAGAGACCCACGTTCTTTAAACTCGTGGACTTAATCCGTTTACTTACGACCAGGAGCGACGCTGCCATATAGTTGTTTCTAATTGTGGCACCTAGAGCATAATTACAATCTACTGTGTGCATATCGGTGCCAATCTGGTCAACTTCTCAAATTCAGTATACCGGGCATACATCTTATCCGTATCTTTTAACACCTTCCCTCCTGATTGAATCAAAGGCGTATTGTTAAAATTATACTTTCTCCCGAATTAAACTTTTCAGATACCCAGCCCAAGGTCCAATAAGGTCCATCCAATACACGAACCAAGGGCTTTCCTGCTCTTGGATTATGAAAAAAAATATTGCTCGTATAATTAGCCTGATATGGAGCAATTAATATATCAAATAAACAATACTAAATTACATATAAGTATAAGGCCTCATCCGCCACATTTAGTTAAATTAAGACAATGAATAACTCAACACCAAAAAGCCTGCATTAAAACCATGTCTGCAATAGTTATTTTGGCACCCTTTCATTCACTTAATGTAATTATTTTACATAATTTTTGTGTATTAGGTATACCTATTGTAAAAGGAGTCTCTGTATAGGCTACGGCCCCACTGATACCTTAAAAATACCAGGCGTAAGACCCGAGAATCTGTAAAGGTAAATAAATATTCATAAATCATATCATATTAACATAAATGAATTTAATTTCAATATGGCTTTCCAAAAGTTAACTACATTAAACTATGCACGATTCCTCCTCAAGATATCAAAAATATGCAAAATTAATAAACTTATGTGATATTATGATGATATTTGTTTTCTTTATACAGTAGAGGTTTTGGTTTTGAAATTTCCTTCATACTTCAAGCCGGATACCATGCTAATATATATATATATATTATATATATATTCTTTGTCTTTGATCTGAGGCAGTGGGATTCTGTCGTCCAATCCACCGGAACTAGAAAGTTTTCTATATTGATTATCATGGGTTTGTTTGTATAGAGATCAACGACGTTTAACGACGGGCGAACAAAATGCTTTTTTTCGCTGTTCGGCTACTACCAGGTTGTTCGAGTTGCATCACGTATGTAGTTCACTACCCTTCCCCTCATGTTTCTGCCAAAGCAAGTCTATATGAGGGATCGCAAACTCGATAAATACATGCCTAAAACTATGTCTGAGCCTTAATTCTGCTGAGCATTTTCGCCGATAATACTAGTCTGTTACTCGCCTGTAGATACTCTGCTGTAACTTTATTCCTTCACTTGTCTAGAAAACAAAAATATACAGATATAGAATTTGTTCCGCTTTTCCTCTTTATTTCTTTCTTCACGCAACGACCTTTTGGTTACAATGGCATCTTTCCTGACCGGCTTTGCGATGATATCATCCACCAACTTCTATGCTTTAAGGCGCAGCATAATGGAGGAGTTCATCTAGACCATACGCACGGAGCGACTATGGTACTCTTGAACTGATCTGGAAGTAGGTTGACGAGATATCCAGCTTGACTATAGTTCTTTCTTTGCAGGGAATCCAATGATTAAGAATGTGAGGGTCAGCCTCAATGGATTTGAAAATAAGTTCTGGTTCAGACGATTCCCGTAGGAGATCGGTCGGTTTATCTTACATCTGTCATTATTAGGAATATCTTCGAGAAAACCGAGATTGTAGTTACTTGTTCGGGGAGTTGAGACCCTCTATCACCTGGACTGAATGCAGAGCCCTGAAGGACGAAGGTTTTAAATATTGAACAATAATTCTCAAGAAACCGATCTGGTCTATCAAGCTTTGAATAAGAAAGGCTTGATAATATAGCTATATACATAAATCAAATTGGAATGGACTCACCAAATCACTTCCATTTCACCCAGATACTTGATCCTTCCGACGTTGAAGAAGAGTCCAACTATCTCGTATACATGAAGACCACGGCCGCTCAGTACCGCGCCGCTGCCGTTTAGCACGAGCTGCCGCTGCATCAGTGAGCCTGTGCGAAGTAGCACGCAGGCTGTGCGCTTGCTGCCGAAATCTTGATCTGCTGAAGACGACATTATACGATCTTCGCCGACCCGATTATCGATGAGCCAACGGGCCCCGCGAAAACATTGTAAACCCGTATGGTATTGGCAAATAGCACTTATTCACGCACTATGACAGTCTATCAGGTTCCCGAAAAAACCGTTGGAATAAATTAAATATTTCAGAAAAGCACTAAATCACTCATTATCACAATCCATTAGGTTTTCTGTAAAACCGTTTGATTTAAATATTTCAGGATAGCACTAATTGACACACCATAACAGTCCATTACGTTTTCTGAAAAACCGTTGTATTTAAATAACAGAAAATTGCACTTAACACGCACGAAATAGTCCATAAGGTTTTTACGAAAAACCGTTAGATTTAAATATTTCAGAATAGCACTAAATCACACACTTTAAAAGTCCATTGGGTTTTTGAAAAAATTGTTGCATTTAAAAAACTACAAATCTGCACTAAATTTACATGAAATACACAGAAGATTTTTCTGCTTTAGATTTCTTAGAAATCCTTTCGATTTACTTTACTGAAATTTTTATCCAAAAACAAGCGTTAAGATTTAATATTTTTTGAAAATTAATTGAGAATGCTTGAAAAAGCGTTAATTCGAAGAACGTGTGCTCAGTTCGAGAAGTAACGACGCTATGACGGAAGGTGATCCACTACCCTCTCTGGTGACCAAATGGTGAAGTTGGTAACAGGTGCTCTGATTGGTTGAACGGTATCCTGGGCTCTGATAGGACGAGACTCGCGAGAAGTTGACAACGCATCTCTCATTGTTTATGCTGGGCATCGTCACATGCCTAATAATAAATATTGTACATCCAATTCATGATCAAATAATATTGTGCGTTGTATGAGATTGGTGATGATTATAAAAAAAAACAATGACTGATGTAACTAAAGAATGCCATGTTCATAAAAAGACAAAATCTAGATGAGTTAAAAACTTACTTATAAATAAAAGTCACCCAAATAAAATTATATGACAGTGCCATCTAGCGGCCTAATTGAACTTGTGAATAGTGTTATTTTATGAGAATCAATTATTATTGAATTAGTTGATGTGTATAAATTTTATTGATGTTATCCTGACATGTCACCAAGAGATGTTTATCTATAAATTTATTACAAAAATCTAACCCCTTCCTTCCTTCCCCCAGGAAATCGAAGAGAAGTGCGAGTCCCTACTAGAGGAGCGCCAACGCCTGCACGGTGCGTGGGCAGCTCGCCAGGTGGCGCTCGACCAACTCATCGACCTACACTGCTTCTTACGAGATGCCAAGCAGTTACATGCGCTTTGTGCTACACAGGAGGCGCAATTGAGTAAGTTTTGAGTGTCTTTAAAGTATTATAAACTAGTACATTCAATTAAATTATCAGCAAAAGAGGACAACAAAGTATACTTATTAACTTAGTAGTGTTACATAGAATAATATAATACACCACATAGAATTCTCAACTAAGTTGCAATGTCAAAATTATTGTAAAAGGCTACATCTAGCGACATATTAGTGGAACTAGGTACTAAGAATGTTGCGTAACGTCACATGGTTGCTAAATTAACATTAGCACCATCTAGCCCTAACCACGTTAACCACAAAATCACGCACTATATGGAAAACAGAATGTTTGAAATGAAATGGCAAACTGTGTATAGGTTAAAATGAGCAAAAATCTTTATTGAAAACACATTTATATTGTTTGTTTTTGTCCCAGGCACCGAGATATCTCCTACGAGCAGCGTCGAAGAAGTAGACAACCAGCTGAAGAAACATGAAGCCTTCGAGAAGTTGCTCGCTACACAGGTATGTACTCAATACCAGTATGTTTTATATGACTGATAAAAATCTGTTCACGCTCAGTGTATAGTAAAAAATGACAATATTTCTTGAAGGGATATATTGAAGGTGATTAATTCGTCACAGTCATGTTATTGAAATCCATATACCATACGGGAGCGGTAGGTATAGTAAGTATTTAACTAAACTCGATCAAATAAATTACGTTTGAAAAACAGTGTAGAAAACTTTCAGATGACTTGATAACCTCCTTTTTTGGAAGTCGGTTAAAAATAATAAACTTAAGAATCGAACGGTTAAATCTATCAAATCAATCTTCAGAGGAAATAAAAGCAATGAACTTACTGTTAGTTAAAAACTGGAGGAATTTTTAACTAACGAAAAAAGAAAACAATATCTGAAGAATTTACCTCTTCAATGATTTTGATCTAAACTGTCTTGATAATGATTAAACCTCCTGATTCTGGTGTCACAACGTAAACAAGAGATTATTAGCTTTTGATTATTCTGTAGATCTCACTTATGTACTAGTGGCAAAAATTTAAAGTTTCTTTCTATAAATACGTTTATTTGTTCCCAGGACGAGAAGCTAACAATCCTGAACAGCCACGGCGACAAGCTGCTGCAGCAGAACCACGTGGAGAGCCAGCGGATAGCTGACGAACTCAAACTCATCAACGAGCGACGAGCCAAGGTGAGGATATATGTATTTTTGTATAAGTAGAACAGCAGGGCTAGCACAGCACGAGGACTTTCACCGTCTTTTATATGACAGGTGGAAAAAATATTAGTGTATTACACTAATATTACTGACGAGAATATCTTGCCGAAGGAGAACTACAAAGCTTGAAGACACAAGGTGCGGTGTTGGTAAGATCTTGAGATCCACGGAGGCCACTTTGGTTAGGAGGAGAGGTGTGGCGGTGGTATATGTACCTATATAGTGGTATATGGAGGAACACACCTAAAAACCATGAAGTTTGTTGTTTGAAGTCGGTTAAGGAGCAGTCGCAGCGGAAAAACACTATATTTCCAGAGTTTCAATTAGTGTATTAGTTTCGTGCTAGCCATACATTCAGGTATTTGACCAAAAGTGGAGAAAACCTGTATTGGAATGCATCTAGGCTCGCTTGGAAACAGGTTACTGTTACACAGTTAGGCGCTTGGCGACAGATTTTGTGTTTGAAGGTGGTAAGCAAGCAAGCAACTACAAAACCTTTGCATTTGGTTTTCTAGAGGAGAAATCTTTGTTTAGATACAAACAATTTGAGATCTGCACACTTATTTGCCCCCTGCAGAGAACTTGGCCAGGTAAATTACTTGGAATCATACAAACAAAAATATTCAGCGCAAATAACAATGCTAATGGGTATTAAACGGGATCTCGGGTTACGATACAAAGGCCAAAAATACTGAAACTGACATAATGACTCAGTTGATGAAAACGTAAAAATAAATAGTATATTTTATTTTTTCTTATGTTTCCTTAGCTATACGAGTCCGCAGTGCGTCGCCGCGAGCACCTGACGCTGTGCCGCGCGCGCGCTCAGTTCGCGCGGGACGCCGCGGAGGCGAGAGGATGGGTGGCCGACAAACTGGCCAAACTTAACGCTGAGCAGAATCAAGGTATGGAATACATATGATTTGAATTGAATTTATTTTGACATTCTAGTTTTATTAGTTCTTTTTTATTTTAATCTGACATTTTACCAATTTAATACATTATTTAGACATGTATAAAATCTTTTCACTGTCATATATATAAATTTTTATAAGACGAGACAATATAACCATTAACTGTTCATTTTAATTTATAAGTGGGACTTTTCTTTTGATTAATAAATTATTATCTCATCTTATAGCTATATCTAAACTTTCATGATATAAAGATAAAGAATCTTTATTGATAATGTAAAGTTGTAACATACATAGGTACATAATATCACAGAATATGCATTTGAATATGAAAATTTTTGTTATTAAAATCATGTCAAACATAATAATAGGTATGTAATCATACAATATGTCAACTTAAATAAATCTTGATACTGTCACTATAGCTGTATAGGGGCTAAAATGTCTACTCCTGTAATGCCCCATCACACCCCCACTAACAACACCCCAATACTTGTATTATACGATTGACGAAAAATATATATCTGCATTTATATAAAAACAATCAGATACACAATCAATAGAACACACACACTCACACATCACAGAAGACATACATTACAGTTACAAATCTATGATTAACTGATTGAACGTGTCATATTTATATTGCAGGTGAAGTAACAAACTTGGAAGACAAGATTAAGAAACTGCAGAAGCACCAGGCATTTACAGCAGAGCTCGCTGCCAACAGAGCGAGGCTCGACGAGGTATATAGTATATTTATTTATTTCAAGAACAGTGGGTTTACAGATATCATATGCTAATTAACGCCTGCGGATTTGATCGCATTATTTTGAAATAAATAATAGCCTATATCACTCCCAGGACTTAATACTACCTACATATCAAAAATCATGATGATCCGTTCAGTCGTTGTTGCGTGAACGTGTTCTGCTATCAATTCTAAATATTATGTGCAGACTTTTATGTACAGGATTTTGACTCTTTAGCTTTATTATATGTATATACCTAATAGATAGGTATGTGTGTTCTAATGGCAATGTATTTTTTCTTCTGGAACAAATTATAAGATACTGGCTTCTGCCCGCGGCCTTTGTGTAGTCTTAAAGATTTAAGCATACATACATATTACATCCGTGAAAGACCTGGGCGCCCACCACGATGTATCTGCCCAAGAGAACTCTCCTAACGAATTAATTCTGTGAGGGGTCACGGCCCTCGGTCAGGAGGAAGTACAACTCAAGAGAGAGACATTTTACATACAAACACAGGGACAGACGCGGAAAGCGACTTTGCTTTATACTATTTAGTGATATTTCTTAATAAAGTTATGAATGTTTCACCTATCCTCCTGCAGGTGGCAGCACTAGCCGAGCAGCTGCGGCCCGACCCGGCCGCCGAGAAGGAGCTGGCGCTGCTCCGCGCTGATTGGACCAAGTTGGAAGACGCTACTGAGAAGAGAGGTGTGTACTCTATTCATCATCATCATTAAATAAATAAAATTAAAATAGCCTTAATTTCCCTATTTAAAAAGTTTCACATTACAGTTTTTGATGTCACTTTGTTCATTTCATATTATTATTCAAATTTTTATGATATTTTTCTTTATACATTATAATGTCCAAAATTATAATGTCAAAGGGTATTTACGATGTCAAAATAGTAATGTATTGATGTCAAATCATCATCATTACCCTGTTCTAATGTTGTGTGTAGACCTCCTCCCCGGTGCCGGAAAAAAATCGGAAAGTTTTCATCGAAATTGATGCGATTAATCATAGAAGCCCGCAAACAACTTCTATAATAAATTGGACTCTACTAACAAGTTTCAGAATTTGTCAAACGTTCTACAGTTCCTACCGCTCTTGAATGAATAAGTAGATATTTTATCAAACAAAACAGTTTGGGTACAAGCAAGATATACCTAGTTTTAGTGCTTAGGTACATACGGAAAGGAAAACCATCTATTGAATGATACGTTTAAGTTAATTTTTCCTGCTACAAGATATTAAAAATATGTGTATGTGTGCAGGTCGTGGTCTTGAAGAAGCCCAGGACATCCTGGAGTTCAACCAACATCTGGACAAGATAGAAGCCTGGATCCGAGACAAGGAGATGATGGTAAGTGCCTGTTTTAACTGAGAATATGCAAATAGATTAATACGAACGAATAGAAGCGTTTGCTTAGTGTGGGGCAAGATGGCGCTGTGTGCAATGTCCCGGAATATTTATTTATTTTATTTAGAAGCATTTGAAATGTGGTGCTGGCGGCGGATGGAGAAAATAAGTTGGACAGAAAGAAAGACCAATGAAGAAGTGCTGAGCAAGGTCCTAGAGCACCGTACAATAATGGCGACTATTGAAAATAGAAGAGGGAAGATGGTTGGCCACCTTATACAACATGACGAATTTATGAAAAACATCATTGAGGGAAAATTGGAAGCCCGAGAAGGTCATACATGGACCAAGTAAAAGAAAAAGGCGGGTGTCATGTCGTATAAGGAGGTCAAAGAATTTGCAGAAGATCGGGAAGGATGGCGCAACAAAAAGCTCTTTCTAAAAAACCAACGGCATACATTTTGCAATTAAGGATTTTCATTTTTTTTTCAAACATATATCTAAGCTTATAAGGGGACAGACAGCGAGAGTCAATTTTGTTTTTTATTATATAAGTACTAACTGACCCGGCGAACTCTGTTCCGCTTTAGAGGCAATAAATAAGCAGATTTTGGATTTTATTCAATTTAATTAAAAAAAAACTGGACAAAAAGTATTCTATGTCCGTCTCCTGGTTCTAAGCTACATCCCCACCAATTTGCAGGTAAATCCGTTCAGCTGTTCTTGAGTTATAAATGGTGTAACTAACTCCACTGTCTTTTATACATATAGATGTAATGTTATGTTATATGTACATATATGTAGTGATCAAATAAATGATTTATTTGCAGGTACAAGCGCACGAGCTGGGCCGCGACTACGAGCACTGCAGCGCCCTCCTGCGCAAGCTGGACGACGTGGACTCCGACATGAAGGTGGACGACCGCCGCGTGCGCAGCATCACCGCGCTCGCTGACAAGCTGCTGCAGCAGGTATAGTAGGCAGAGAGATAGAGATATACATTTTATTGGTCAAAAGTGAAAGCTAGAATATATTACTGATAATAAAAGCTGCTGCAACAGGTATAGAAAGAAAAAAATCAGAAATAGAGAGAGAGAGATAAACCTTTTATTCGTCACAAGTGAAAGCTTGTGAACAATAATACAACAGTTATAAATGCAATAGTTATAAATTTGCAACATATTCTGGGACTTATAAGACATTTCTTATGAATAAATAACTTTGACTTTATGACTTTGCCTGCTTTATTTCGGAATTAAAAGTAGTTTGACACTCCCCGGACCCTATAATGAAATCGTTATTTTGTAAAAACACGATAATTCATTATTCCGTTGCAATGTGAAAGTGAAACCTACAGATTATTGAACGATTGTCATTTTTTTTCTGTTAGAGTTACCAACTGTAGTCTAAAGTTTTCAAATCACCTTAGGAGACTCTGGCATAGTTTAACGACTTTTGCACAGGCGGGACCTACAATTTTCGAATCACCAAAAATATTGGATAAATTTAATACTAAAATATGAGAAATATACTGTTATAAATAATAGTAGATTATCACAAATATCAAAATTAATCATAATAATGTAATCTTCCAGGGACCAACAGCACAAGCAGCCTCCGTGGCTTCCCGCCGCGACGCCGTCCTCTCTAAATGGAGGGAGCTGACAGGAGCTCTGCAGAAGTACAGGGACAACCTCGCGGCTGCACTCGAAATACACTCCTTCAACAGGTAAGAAACATTTCTTTGGCAGGTAAGAAACATATCTCAACAGGTAACGGACATTTCTGTAACCGGTAAAGATCATACTTCAACAAGTAACGTTCTTTTATTTAATAGGTAAGTAAGTACACACTTTAACAGGTAAGTACATTGCCTTGAGACAATGCCGCTGTCATTCAATAGGTAAATAACAAATATCAACAAGCAAAGACTTTTTGTCATTCGACGCGACGCTGTTCTTTCCAAATGGAGGGAGCTGACAGATATACTCGAGATACACTTCTTCAATAGGTAAGGGACATATTTCTACAGGTAACAATAGTTTCTTTAATAGGTAAGAATCTCTACATCAACGGGTAAAGTTCTTTTCTTTAATAAGTAAGTACATATTTCAACAGGTTAATACATTGACTTGAGGCAACGCAGCTGTTCTTCAATTTGTTCAGCTTCCGTGGCATCCTGAAGTGTCGCTGTGGTCTCAAAATTAGGGATATGAGATAGAGCTACTTATGTTTACAATAAATGTATCCTTTTCTAAACAAATATCTCTTTAACTCCACAGGGACGTAGAAGACACAGCCGAGCGTATCTCCAAGAAGGCAGCATTATTCAGCAGCACAGAGAAAGGTCGCGAGCTCAGCGCCGCCGAGGAGTTGAAGAAGCGCCATCTAGCGAGAGTGGCTGAAGCTGGTGCCGTGAGGGACAAGATACAAGCGTTGGAACAGGAGGGGAAACTTCTTGCCCATAAGTAAGCTTATTTTTTATCGTTATTCACATTGTTCTTACTTTTTAGTTTCAATCTAGGTCAAGTAATTTTATAGACTCATGAGACATGAGTTACTCACTAGAACTGTGATAGTGCGCCATCTAACGAGAGTTGCTAAAGCTGGCGCTGTTAGGGACAAGATACAGGCGTTGGAGCAGGAGGGAAAACTGTTGGCACATAAGTAAGGCTGATTATGATGATTACTTTTAAAATGTTTTAATAATTGTGGCTTCAGACTTGGTTTTGTTAATTTAATTTACTTAATTTTTCAATAGCTGTGATTAAATTGATCAGTTACACGGTTTTTATTTTTTCTAATCTAAGCGTTAATAAAAACGCCATCTAGCGGAAGTCGCGAAACTTTATAAAAGTTCTTATTCTTGAGAAGACGATCAACTGTTTTATAAAACCTAACCCTGGATAATCCGTTATCAATACGAAAGGATTATATATTTTTTTTTCTCATTTTATTTGTTATTATTTTTGCACTTTTTCACATATTTTTTTCTTTTCCAGCCACCCCGAGCACGCCAAAGAGATAGAGTCCCAAATCTCCAGTCTCAAGGAGGGCTGGGCGCGACTAGAGCGCCTTGCAGAGGAGAGGACTGCTGCCTTGGACGAGGCCATTGCCCAGCACAAGTACTCTGACAGCTTGAAGGTACGTTCAGGTGATAGAGGGTGTTCAATGCTTCTAAAAGATACGATATACGGTTGTCTTCTGCGTATTCAACAAAGTCATGTATGTAGGTAAAGTTGACAGAATTTTATCTTCTTGTATGACAATATTATCTACTCTTTCTTGATGTATAATATACTCGTATATAGTCATGTGTGAAAACGTAAGAAAAGCTTAATTACCGATTTTACATAAAAAAAATGTTAAGTACACATTTTCAACTTCTTGCATAACCTAAGGTTTGTAAACCAGCAGTTACAAATATAGATATCCCTTAATAAACTGTTAATAATGATATTATCAAAAATACTAAACAATACTTTCTCCCCCTTCTAGATATTTCAAGAATACCAAACAATGCTATCCCTTCCCGTAAATTTTTATTAAAGCTAAATGTAATAAATTCAATTTGACGAGGCATTGTAATTTGTATAGCATATTCTATGATATTTATTAGTACTTATATATGTATGTTACAACTTTACAGTATCAATAAAAATTCTTTATATATTTATTTCAATAAGATATCCCATAAAGCACACACAATAAAGCCATCTCTCTCCCCCTCAGGAGCTGGAAGTGTGGGTGACAGAGACAGTGAAGCGTATGGAAGGCGCCGATGAACCAGAGACGGTGGCTGACGCCAAAGCACTGCTGGAGCTGCATGATGAGAGGAAGGTGAGGATATCCTGTTCTTTTATTATGTATCCATATATTTTTAACAAATTTTGATTTTTTTGACCGACTTTAAAAAAAAGAGGTTATCAAGTCTTTTGAAAGTTTTTTTTTGTGGGGATGTTACTCGATTATTCCGTTGTTTATCAACCGATTTTAATAATTATTTTTTTTATTCGATGAGGATAGTTTCCGAGATGGTCCCATAAAAATTGTTTTTCGTTCGGTTCAGTACAAGTAGCAAACCAATTTTACCCATATTTCCAAAACTACTAGTCGGATTTTGATACAGTTTTCTGTAATGTGTTGAGGTTTAATGGGTGCATCTTTTTAGCTATGTATTACGATGACAACTCACCAGGGGGCGCTGCTGTATACACTATATCTACTGAATTATCAGCCCGATTTTAATGCGGTTTTCTCTGATAGGCTTAGATTTGTTTAGGCTTAGATTTGTTCAGTAACGTGACAGTAGAGTTAAAGTCGGTTTTTGCTTTTGTTTAAAATAATTATTTAAGATAATTGGTGGGTGCTCGCGGCTGCGCAGATTGAAACCAGGTGCTCCCTGCGGTTAATCTAATTTCGTCAACCCACCGCATTGGTGGGCGACCTCTGACTTTTTTTATATATTTAATAGATTAATTAAATACCTACTAAACTTTTCTTATCCAGGCGGAGATCGACGGCCGTCAGAAGGCGATCGCAGCGCTGCAAACAGGCGCGCAGGTGGCGCCGGAACCAGAGATGAAGCAGAAAGTTGCCACACTCTCTGAGACGCTCGACCGCTCGTGGCTCGACAGGAAGGAGTATCTTACACAGGTCATTATTATTTTGTAATTTTTACACTTTGCAGCCAGGCGTTTTTACACTTGTCAGTCAGGCTTTTTTACACTTACCAGTCAGGCGTATTTACACTTGCTAGTCAGGCGTATTTATACTTGCCAGTTACGCGTTTTTACACTTTTTAGTCAAGCATTTTTACACTTGCCAGTCAGGCGTAATTACACTTGCCATTTAATATATATTTAATATATATTTTTTTTATTTCTCACAGGCTCACCAGCTGCAGCTGCTGAAGGAGCAAGCTCGGCAGACGGAGGACTGGCTCGCCTCCAAGGAAGCATTCCTCAATAATGACGACCTGGGGGAGAATCTGGATGGTAAGTGAAGGAAAAAAAGAAAGAAAACATTTATTGTGGCAGATTTATCAGAGGAACAAACACAAGTAAGAACATAATAAACAAACAAACATAAAATCTTGCACAACATAGCCACAACTCAGCATAATGTGTCTCCAAAAACCCGGGAATCTTTTATATGTTTGTTTTTTATTCAATTTAGTTGAGAAACTGTTGCCCTGTTATTTTTTTATCCCAAAATAAAGCGGGTAACAGACACATTAGCTGATATTCGTAAATCCATAAACATAGTAAAAAATATTTCATCATCATCAACATCAGTCCGTTATCGCCCACTGCTGAGCATAGACCTCTCTTCTTGTATACCACTCGTCCCGGTCCTGTGCAGATTGAATCCAGGTGCTCCCTGCTGTTTTCCTGTATGTCGTTAACCCAACTCAAATAAAATATTTGGCTGTAAAGAAATTAACTAATGAAATACCAATTGTTACTAAATAAGAAAAAAATGGTTATTTATTCCTCCAGCTGTAGAAGCCCTGATCCGCAAGCACGGCGAGTTCACCAAGCTCCTGGAGTCGCAGCTGTCCAGGGTGCAGGAGTTGCAGCAGTTCGCGGAGGAGGTCCAGGCGAGGGGGCACCACCACGCGCGCTACATCCAGGACAGGATCCAGGCCATCATGAGCAGGAGGGACAGGCTGCAGGTGAGGTGTTCCAGCTGTCTAGTATAATGTTAGCCGTATTGTGCTTGACGGAATCTCTATTCCCCTCGAACTAAAGCGAGAGTAAACCGGTTCATATTGGGTTAGCACGATCCATCGTAGACCATAGCTATTGATTACCATCAGGCAAACTATGGTCAGGTGCAAACTTGTTTTAGTAAAAAAAATGTTGCTCCTCTCCGGCTTCGAACAGCAAATTATTTCTCGCTTTAAAGATCACAATGAGTCAGGTACGGAGTTCCACGACAATCTAAATAATATATAAAACTCAAATCTAACTGTCTGGCTTATTGACTGACATAGTGATCTATCAACGCACAGCCCAAACCACTGGATGGATCGGGCTGAAATTAGGCATGCAGGTAGATGTTACGACGTAGGTTTCCGCTAAGAATTTTTGGAAATGCCACTTTTAAAGGGGTCAAATAGGGAATGCAAATTATACTTCTCAATGATCACCCACTAGAAGTGTAAAGATAAAATACTTACTCTTCATTGTATCCGTTGCAGGAGTCGTGTTCGCACCGCGGCTCCATGCTGCAGCAGTCCCGGCAGCTGCACATGTTCCTGCGGGACCTGGAGCACGAGCGGGAGTGGATCGCGCTCAAGCTGCAGGTGGCCAGCGAGCCCAACTACAGGTACTACACGTCTTACACATTAATGAGGGTCTTGACTCCTCTATAAAAGCGATTGGAGAAGTTCTCGTAGACAAGTACTTGACAATGGTTTCCCGCTTAGATTCTCGTACGAAACCATCGGGTTGGGGCTTTTTTCTGAAGTCTTTTCTATACATTTTCATCCTTTTGAGAGATAAGACAAATATAGCGCAAACTATGTCAGATGGAAAGGAAAAGAAACTTTGTTTTGCCCCGGTTTAAATCACTAGCTCATAAGGTTTTCGGAACTAAACCCTCGATCAAATTAATTTTAAAAGCATACCTATGTATCTTGTCTAAACGTCGACTTCTACGTGCAGATGGCAGCACTAGAACATAAATACTACTGAAATATATGTACAAATTTTTATATATTTTTTTTTTCACAGAGAGCTATCTAACCTGCAAAGCAAGATTCAAAAGCACGCCGCCTTCGAGTCCGAACTGGCCGCCAATAAGGGACGCATCGATGACGTTGTTAACACTGGAGAGGCTCTGATTGGTGAGTTATTGGTGTATTAGAGACTTCAAAGGCGTCTGGGAAACTCGTATTGTAATTTTTTTTGGCCTTTTCTCTTCATTCTATGGTTTGAGGCAGAAGTCATTTTCAGCAATATGGCCACCATTTGTGGTAGTTAATGAAATCTTTCATGAAAATGTGTTTTATTGTGTTAAATAAAAAATAAACATATTGGCCTCTTTCAGGCTGATTATATTATATTTTTATGTATTACAGAGGCCAACCACTACGCGTCTCAAGAGATCGCCAGAAACGTCGAAGATTTGGAGAACCAATGGAGAGAACTTCAGGTATTCATAATTTCAAATTAAATCATAAACATTGTTGTCTTGTTATTCTACAATAAAAATAAGACTACTAAGATCTTAGCTTTATTACAAACCTTTTTAAAAAAGTTGTATAAATGGGATACCATTTTTTGACATTTGCTATTTCAAACCTTACGATCCACAGTTATTCCTGCGGCAAATCTCACTGGTTTAGTAATTATGAGAACATTTAGATCTCATGCTACACTAGCGCCTCTAGCGGTGATCTCACAAACGGTCTCACTGGTATAATAATAATGAGAACATTTGGACTTCACGCTACTCTAGCGCCTTACGAGTGTAAGCGCCAAGTGAATATTTTGATTACACCTTATTACTTTTGTCTTAAATTATATTGTGTTCAATGCTATGGGTCTTAAATTCTCAATCCCATATTGTTCCCAGTCCGCAGCAAAACTCCGGCGCGACCGTCTGGCGGAGGCCTACCAGGCGAGAGTGTACCTCCGCGGGCTGGACGATTTCACCGCCTGGCTGGACGAGGTGGAGGCCCAGCTGCTCAGCGAGGACCATGGTGAGTGCTGGGCATAGGCCTCCGTCCAGGATTCAGGGGCCAGGGGCAGTTGAAAGAAGGAAAAACATTGATTATAGCAAATAATAACGAATTAATTCTGCGGGGGAGTCACGACCTTCAGTCATGAAGAAATACGACTCAAAGAGAGAGAGAGGATAAATCTCGAAAATAGATTTTTTTTGTGGTCTGGTGATGCACTCTATGACTTAATTATACAAAAATATTGGACGTGTTTAGTTTCAGATTGATTTGGCAAGTTTCAGTTTGTATATTTTAGTAATACATTTTTTCTACACTCTCAACAGGCAAAGACCTAGCCTCAGTGACCGCGCTGCTCAAGCGGCACGCTCGCCTAGAGCAAGCCGTGGCGTCCAAGGCCGACACCTGCACGCAGCTGGCGGACGCGGCGCGGCAGTTGCCCGACACACACTTCATGAAGCAGGAGATCATCGAGAAGCAGACGCAGCAGGGGAACAGGTGACATATATTTATTGAAAACACTGAAAAAACTGGTTGTTATAGTGTTTTTCCCAATAAAAACTCTTTTTCCCAATTCTTCCCAACTCTACCCATCTCTTCTCAACTGATGCCATCTCTTCCCAACTGATGCCATCTCTTCCCAACGGTTCTTATTTCTTCCCAACAGTTCCCATTTCATTCCCAACAATTCCCTTCTCTTCCCAACTGTTCTCATCTCTTCCCAACTGTTCCCTTCTCTTCCCAACTGTTGTCATCTCTACTCTACCCTACTGTAACCATCTCTCCTCAACTGTAACCATCTCTTCCCAACTGTTCCCAACTCTTCCCAACTGTTCCCATCTCTTCTCAACTGTACCCATCTTTTCTCAACTGTTCCCATCTCTTCACAACTGTTCCCATCTCTTCCCAGCTGTTCACATCTCTTCCCAACTGTTCCCATCTCTTCTCAACTGTTCCCATCTCTTCCCAGCTGTTCACATCTCTTCCCAACTGTTCCCATCTCTTCTCAACTGTTCCCATCTCTTCTCAACTGTTCTCTTTCTCTTTTCAACCGATCTCTCTTCCCACCGGCCCTTTCACCTATGCATGGTACTAAGTATGTGTTTATTTGCAGATACAAACAGCTAGCCGAGCCCATGCAGATCCGTCGCGACAACTTGGAAGACGCTGCGTTGTTGCATCGCTGGGACAGAGACGCTGACGAGGAGTTCAAGTGGTAAGCATAACCATATACCGTCTTACGGCTTGCATATAGATAAAAAAAACATCATTAAAGAAGACCACAGAGTGTTGTTACATTTCTAGAAAACTCTAAAAAATAAGTATCGAGTTTTTTCGCGTTGAGATACAGTTTCAAATCTTAGATATAGTTTTAATACTAGTTCAGGCCTATCTGAATTTATATTGTTGAATAGTTGCCAAGTTTACTTTCTAATCAACTCAAATTATATGTTTTCGTTAAAGTAAGTCGCTGGAAAAAAGGTCCATAAACTTTATTTGTTCATTTTATTGAGTTAAAAAGAAGCAGCGATGATCGTGTGGTTACCGAAACATTATATAGGTATTTTAACCCATTTGTTATGCTTCTAGGTTGAAAGAACGCGAGGGCGCAGTGAAGCAGGAAGAGACGGGCGCCACGCTCCCCGAGGCACAAGCTATGCTGAAGAAACATCTCGCTCTGGAAGCTGAGCTTGCTGCTAGGTAAGCGTAGTCTCTACTCATCATCATCATCAGCCTGCTATCGCCTTCTACCTCGCAAGTAATTAATTATTACGGTACGCTTCTACCTTTATTGTTCGTACCGCAAGGTTGTGGAACTCCCTGCCTGACTCCCTGTTCCCCACGAACTATAACCAGCGATCTTCAAAGCGAGAGTGAGTCGGTTCTTATCGGGTAAGCACGCTCCATCTTAGGCCACAGCCGTTGCTTGCTATCAGGCAAACTATGGCAAAGTGCAAACACGTTCAAGTTAAAAAAAAAAGTAGTACCTAAGTAGTAAGAATAAGAAAAAGAAATTGGTTAGAAATTAGAAATTGGGGGAAGAGAGATTGGTTGAAAAGAGAAGAAGTCACTTAAGAAGAGAAAGGGAACAGTTGGGAAGAGAAAGGAAACAGTTAGAAGAAAAAGGGACAGTTGGGAAGAGAAAGGGAACAGTTGTGAAGAAAAAGGGACAGTTGGAAAAAGATGGGATAAATATATTTTCAAGCGTAGTCTCTACTCATCATCCTATCAGCCTATGTCAACTCACTGCTGAGTATAGGCCTCCTCTCCAGCTTGCCATACAGTACGGTCTCCAGCCTGTCTAATCCATCTCCTACCAATATGCTTATGTCATCCGACTATCGGGCTGGTGGTCTGCCTCTAAGTCTACTCATTTATAGCTATTTTTTTAACAAGGAGTGGGTTTGCACTTGACCATAATTCGCCTGATGGTAAAAGCAATCATTATGGTCTAGGATGGAGCGTGCTTACCCAGTAAAAATCAGGCGGGCTGTAATCAAACGCATACCTAACCCACGTAAAAATAACAATAATTTATTTCTTATTTTATCTACAGAGAACCAGCAATAAAATCCCTCTGCGGTCGAGCGAGTCAACTCTCCCGTCGCGGCCATTTTGCCTCGCAAGCGCTTGAAGCGAGGTCGCGCGAGCTGACCGCAGCGTTGCAATCGCTGACCGACGCTGCCGCTAAGCGAACTATTGCTATACAGAAGAAATTAGATCTTTTACAAGTAAGTTTTAATAGATGGATTCATTAAAATAATAAATATACTAAACATGCGTATAAAAACGATTAAATAAGTTCAAATAGTAGATTTAGAAGAAAATTATTTATTAAAATAATTTAAAATAAAAATTAAAGCAGCCCTTTAGCTTTTATTGTTGCATAGACTATTCTTCTATTTTCAATAAAAATTAAAATATTAAAAAAGTAGAAAAACCTATTAAATTATTTACATATTTTCGTAAGCGAGGTCGCGCGAGCTGACCACAGCGCTGCGGTTTTTACTTACTTAATTTTATGGTAACGGTTTTTCAAATGAAATAAAGAATAAATCGCTTAAGGCGATAAGGCCGCCCATTTGTGCGTTTTTATTCTACTTCGTATAACTTGTGTTGGTGTGCAATATAGAAATATATTTTTATTATAAAACAGCAGCTAATATAAAAAAATCTTTTAGGGTTAATTTTTCGCTTCTTCTTCTCTTCTTTTCTTATCTCAAAACTTCAACCTTATCCGTAGTCATAACCCTCGCTCAAAACCTAATTTCTTTCATTCCCCAGCTAATGTCAGAGCTATCAGAAGCAGAGGCGTGGCTCCTGGAGCGGCGGCTGCAGCTGGTGTCCAGCGACGTGGGGCGCGACGAGGAGTCCGCCCTGGCGCTGGCGCGGCGCCTGGAGGCGCTGCAGCGGGACATAGCCAGCCAGGACTCCAGGCTGGCTAAACTTGCTGTGAGTCATTTAATAATAAGACAGTTACTTTAAAAGTTAGTTGACACCAGGTAGAGCTACGACATTGAACAAGAGATGCACCACCTGGGCACTTACGGTGCAGAAAAGAGCGAGATCAACGCGTAGAGTCTACTCCCAAACCAGGGGCGCCCTGAGGGCTCTAATATGTCTTAGTAAAAAAAAAAGTAAAAAGTTGTATATTTCATAAATTCTCACCTAGGTGTTCACTAATTATATCCACAATACATGTTTTCACGTACCTCGGTAGGCCTCTGCTCAGATAAGAATGTGTATTTTTTGCCAATGAAAAGTCTCCTATGAAAGATGTCGCTGGACACAATTGTTTTGTCAACAGCCAAAAAATGTTATTCAAAAGCATAACGTCAATGTAAAATTAATTACTATGGCTATTTCATTTCAATTAATACGGCTTTTACTTTACAGGAGCGTGCAACAGCAGATGACGAGGCGCTAAAGAAGAAGGTGGAAGAAGTGAAGGGCCTGTATGAGGATATGAAGCTTCTGTCTGCTAAACGACAGCAAAGACTGCAACAGAGCCTTAAGTATTTCAAGTAAGTGTTGTGTTATTTTTTTTTATTTTTTTTTTTTATGCGTGTTTATGCTGGCTTGTATATTTCCCAAGAGATTAGTCTAGCTATTCAACGGGGCAATGCAGCCAGCATTTTGGGTACACTGCCTTTTAAAGTCAAACTCAAAGTTTTAATAAAGTAGATTAAGTTGTATATGTCATGTTTTAGAATCTTTTTGTTTGTTGTTGTTTTTCTTGATTGGTTGATTCTTTATAATAACCACTCAGATATGACCAGTGCAAAAAAATCAAATGAAATGGTAACAAAAAAAAATAAAATTAAAATTAAACTATTCATTTAAAGTGTAGGTCAGAAATGTCGTGTCCTGCGACACAGGGTTGACCTAGTGCGACGCTTCACCATAAATAATTATATCGTTTACCAGGCAAACTCAATAAAAAACTGACTGTGACGTATAAAAACATTTTAATAAAATCTCTCTTTTATATAAAAAAGTGGCAAAAAGGCAGAAGATCTGCCTGATAGTAAGCAGTCACCGTTGCCTATGGACACTTGCAACTCCAGAGGTGCTGCAGCACTTCCTAAATTGTTCCTTCATCTGTTCCATAACAGCGGGGCAATCGCGTAACATAACCACAAAAAAGAAGAAGAAAACACTCGGAATAATTGATAACATGCTTTTTTGAAATCTGTTAAAAAGTAGCCAGAAATGGCATGTATTAATTTAAACACTGGATAAATTTATACATAATGTTTTTCTCTCTCTCCTTGAACGTCGGTCCGAAAGTGAGCCTCACTTTCGGACCGACGTTCAAGGAGAGAGAGAGAGCCACGGAGGCCACTTTGGTTAGGAGGTGAGGTGTGGCGGGGGTATATGGAGGAACACACCTAAAAACCATCAAGTTTGTTGTTTGAAGTCGGTTAAGGAGCAGTCGCAGCGGAAAAACAGTATAAATTTATCCAGAGGACTTTACAATGGATTTCCGCAAAGTTACGCCTGATTCAATATCTTATGTATTAATTTACCAATCCATTCACCAGATTCGTCCAAGAATGCCTGGAGGTTCAGGAGTGGATCTCGGAGCAGATGTCTCTGGCTGCCAGCGAGGAGTACGGGCTGGACGTGGAACACGTGGAGACGCTGCAGCAGACCTTCGACTACTTCCTCACGCAGCTGCAAGGTGAGACCTGTTCCAGGGGGTGAAAATCTAGAACCATTTTCACCCCCTGGAAATGAATAGAAGATTCTAGTTAGTTCTGGTAGTTGACGGTCTGAAGACACATTGCAAGATTTCAGGGGATTTGAAAGATCTGTTGGTGCAGGAGTCGCTATAAAGATTGTGGACGTGTAGATAAGAATACTAGTGGAATAAATTGGAAGATCTGTTTGTAGTTAAAATTTTTGAATGTCATATAAGAGGCAAAACTAAGCTTTACAATATCACAATCGTCACAACAATATTAAGAGGAACAAAACTCTTAACCATTACACTATAAACGCGAACCAAAACTATGTAAAATCAGTACTAACCCTCTTTTCCCCTCCGCAGCCAACGAGGGCCGCATCGAGGCAGTGTGCGAGACAGGCAGCGTGCTTTTAGAAGAGAACACGCCGGAAGCGGAGCGCGTCAAGCAGCGCATGGATGACATCAGGGGGCTGTGGGACGATCTGAAGGAGCTGGCGCTGGCCAGGCAGGAGGTAATTAGAGAAAAAAATATAGGATTCCACATACCACATATCTTGCTCATCAAGCACTCCCTTGAGAAGTCAGCCCAGCTGACCCACATAGCAGGCCCGGAGGTGTACAACATACTTCCAGACTGTGTGACAAGTACAGTAAGCATTACCAGCTTCAAACATAGACTAAAAGATTGGCTTCTCAAGCAGACCTTCTACTCATATGAAATGTTCTTACAAGTTGATGGCAAAATTCGAATAAAATGATTTGATGTGCAATTTGGATAATATTATAAACTAGCTGGTGCGCGCGAATTCGTCCGCGTGGAATAGTTATTACCATAAAAACGGTTCTAGTGAGTTAATTTTTAAAGATAGACATATACTGTTGCGGAAATTTTGTTAGATCATTTCAAGAGGAATAATTCTTTCATACACATTTTTTTGATATCTTGAACCTTTCGCAGAACACGCAACGGAAGCCCTCAAAGATGAATAATTTTCCCCGTTTTTCCCACATTTTCTATTGTTTCTTCGCTCCTATTAGTTATAGCGTGATGTTATATAGCCTAAAGCCTTCCTCGATAAATGGTCTATTCAACACAAAAAGAATTTTTCAAATCGCACCAGTATATATTAGCGCGTTCAAACAAACAAACAAATATACAAACAAACAAACAAACTCTTCAGCTTTATAATATTAGTATAGATTAACATATTATTATGTTGTTACATAAGTGTATACATACTATGTGGTATATGAATATTAATTAGAATTTGACGTGTAAAGTCTGTTTATAAATTAATGACTATGAACTATCTTAAAACTTGGATATACTGGGGGGTCTTTTGGTAAAGTTCAGTGTCTTACAGAAGATTTGGCATCTTCTTTTAAAAATGCTATGGGTAATATATTATATCGGGCTCGGAGCTAATGAGACTCCACTACCGACTAAAACTTACCACGATGTCCCTTCGTCCCAGCAAGGACGGGTTTCACGAGAAAAACACCTCGGTAATGTGAATGTCAAAAACAGAAACTTAGAGAACTAGACGTTCATTTTTCCTTCTCCAAACGCTAGAATATGATAAAGCGTTCTTTTTCTCAATTTAGGTACTATAGAAATAAAAGAAATTTGACAACTTTCTTTGTTACGAATATTCACACTTGTTATTATCTTCCTCCAGGCGCTAGCAGGCGCCCGCCAGGTGCACGAGTTCGACCGGCGCGCCGACGAGACAGCCGCCTGGATCGCTGAGAAGGAGTCCGCCCTGACCGGTGCTGCGCCCGCGCCCCCGCGCTCGCACCACGCACTGCACGCACAGCAACGCGCACTGCACGCGCTCAGAGCCGACCTGGACGCTATTGCTAAGGAACATGACAAGCTGAAGGAAGAAGCTGAAAGGTAACTCTTATAGACCCCTGGTGCCCTGGTACTTTATTACTACGAACATGAAAAGCTGAGTGACCTAGTGAATTTTGTGCTACATTTACTAAAAGAACAGTAAGTTAGGCAGATTTTTTGCAAATATACATTTCTTTTAATAGGCTAGGCAAATCTGATAGTACACCACCGCCACACACCATCTAAAGAAAGAGGCTAAACCTTATTTTTTGCAATTAAGAAAAACTGACCAAAAATAATGGGATCATGACTTACCAACCACTAAATCTGCAAATGAAATAATCACCAACGGAGCTTTGTACCAGATTTTCGCCTAGTTCCTATTATAAATAGTGAAGACAGTTCTCTAACCCCACATTTTTCCTTCCAGACTAGGTACAGCGTTCCCCGACGCGAAGGAGCACGTGTCAGCCAAGCTGGAGGACGTGTCAGAGGCCCTAGAGGCGCTCAACGCGCGCACTTCGCAGAGCAACCAGCAGCTGGAGCTGGCCTCGCAGCTGCAGGCCTACTTCGCTGCTTATCAGGAGTTACTGTGAGTATCTTATAACTCATGGTGCCCTGGTACAGAACAGCTACAAGAAATTTTAAAGCAAAATGCGTAAACGGATCATTGCCACTAAATCCATTGTTCGGATTCATAACGGATATAGTGAGGAAAAATCACGCTAGTTTTTTTAACTAAAACGGGTTCGCACTTAAATAGCCATAGTTTGCCAACTATATCCATACTGGCGAAAGTTGTAACTAGTTGGAATGTTCTTTCATTTGTGAATTTTTGTCATCACTCTGTATCAGATTACAATAAAACTGTCGGCTCTTAATAGCGCCTCAAAATTTAACAGCTTTTGGGATAAACCTTTGCCCAAAAGTGCGACAGTATAGGTTAATAAAAATAAAAACGAAATTGTAGAAAACAACAATTATCTCCTCCAACCTAAGACCCAAACCACAGTATTTGACCCATGTTTTATACCAAATCATGGATTCCTTTCACAAGTTTTTATATATCCCCAGAGCGTGGACCAACGAGACCCTGGCCCGCACCACGGCCCCCGAGCTGGGCGTAGACACACGCGCCGCGGAACAACTCCTCGCGAGACACCAGGACATACAATCAGAGATCAAGGCGAAGGAAGATGCCTTCAGCACGCTGTATGCTGATGGTGAGTACCTCTTTCAGTCTTATGTAACTCTGGTACTTTTTAATCTGATTTTCCAAAGATTGTTACTTCGAGGTTCTTCGAAATTAACCACTATAGGCCTACTTAGGTCTTTAATTAGAGAGTTGGAAAAAAGATCGCCGTTGTAGCTGCAACAAAAATTAGGGTCGAAATATTCTATTGTATTCCATTTTGTATTGGAAAATATTTCGATGGTCGTCCAAACTCCTTTAAGTAATCACTAACTCTTACCTTTATAACCCGTATAAATAATTTTGTATTTGTATTTTCCTTCCACAGGTGAAGCCCTAATCAAGGAGGGTCACATCATGTCCTCCGAGGTGAAGGAGCGCATGGCTACGCTCCGCGCGCGCCGCACTGCTCTGGACAACGCCTGGCAGAACCGACACGTTATCTACACTCAGCATCTGGATGCTCTATACTTTAAACGAGACGCGGATGCTTTGGATGCTTGGATTACTAACAGGTAAGCTGTTTGATGCTTCTGGTACTTTGTGATTTACCAAGCCATTTTAACGCTAGTAGAATCGTCCTGTCATCTACACTCAGCATTTGAATGTTCTATACTTCAAGCGAGACGCTGATGCTTTGGATGCTTGGATTACGAACTCTCGCTATGACGTATCAGCCCAAGGGAACTCCCCAAAATTATTCTGCTTGGAGTCTCGATCTTCGGTCATGTAAAACGTGTGCTATGTTGATTCAGCATCACAAAAGTCTGCGGTATCTGGTACCCTGGTACATGGACCTTCCTTGGTAATTGTCTTTGGTTGATATCTTCATATTTACCTTTGATTTTGATTTATTATTAATCTACTCTAATCTCTAATCTACTTTCCATATCTCGTCTAACAAACTCACTTGTTTACCCTTGCCTCTACCGTGTGTCAGCAAGTAAGATACCAACGAAATTGTGGGTCACTCAGTGCTTTTCCAGGTTTTTCTGCACTTTTGTCCACATGAGATTATTAACTCAATATGTTTTATTGCGTAGAGTCCCACTGGTCCGAGACGGCAAGTTCGGCGAGAATGTATCTCAAGTGGAGCAGCTCATCAACAAGCACCGCGACCTGGAGGAGACCATCGACGCGCAACGAGACAAGTTCAACGCACTCAAGAGGATCACACTGGTACGTTCATTATATTACTATCGGATTAGTGGACGCCACAAAATCTGAGAACATGTGCCTTCTGTAAAAGGATCTAGGCGCCTTCATCGATGTATTTGCCCAGCATTCTGACACCAAAATTTTCGAGTCTAATACGAATTACGAACTTGCTAAAGTTTTTATTGCCCAGGTGAACTTCCCCAACGAATTAATTCAGCAGGCACTCAACAATAGGATTATGATTTGAAGAGATAGTGGTTCCCGCGGATTTGATTGATTTGTTCTGGGAGAAAAAGAGACCCATGTCACTTTCACAATACTACCACATCGCTAGATTCATCTGATATAGTGGATAGATCAAATGATGATGATCCGTCACTCGATGTGAAAGAGTGACAAACAGACTAATAAACTAACCAAATATACCTTCAAGAAATGCTTTTATATAAATGGTATGATGTAGTTTCTTACTTACATTCTTCTGTGTCCACAGATCGAGCAAGCCTTCAAGCAGCAGCAAGAGCACGAAGAACAAGAACGCCGCGTCTCCGCAGAGAGACAGGAGCAGGAGCGTCTCCAGCAGTACAGGAGACGCGAGGTCGAGAGGATCACGGAGGAAAGGAGGAAGGATGCACCTAGGGCACCTGCGCCTGCTATTAGAGAGGTTGGTCTACTGTGGTCTACTACGGTCTTCTGTCGTCTACTGATCGACTTTGCGAAGACCAGTATTATCCACCAGGAAGATTTCAAATGCGTTCTACTGGTCTATACTTTTTTTATACTAAGAATCGCTGGAACGTCAACAATAACGTACAAGATTCATATAAGACTTTCCAATTGTTTCTGTATCTATATTTGCCATAAGCTTTCTCTTTCTAGCTGTTCTTTCTCTAGCTGTAAAATAAGCTATATTGTAAGCTTAGCTGTATTGTATGTTTAGTAAGTAAATAAGTTTAAGTTTGTGCCTCAATAAATACATTTCTTTCTTTCTAAATTTTTTTCGTCCTCAATTTCCCCTATACATGTATGGTGCTCTATCTATCTTCTAACCAAGTTACTCAATCTCTCCAGGTGGAGCGTCCAGTAGGTGCCTCGGCCGCCTCCTCCGAGGAGACCCTGTCCCCGGCGCCGCAGTTTGACAGACTGCCCAAGCCTAGCGACAGCCATGTGAAGCGAGCTGAAAGCATGAGCGTGAGTATTCTTGTTGACTTCAATTTCAATTATTTATTTTTATTTCAAATTTGATTTTTTGGCTTGAATCAGATTTGATCCCCAGGTAACCTGACGCGATACCCGGATTTTTTTAAGAAAACTTAAAAAATAACTGACTCAAAATATAAAATTAAAAATGACATTATTCATTACATCGGAGATATTGTTTTGGACAGCTTAGTTTAGCGAATTATTTTCCCGTTGATTTGAAGAACTTGATTGTTGTTGTTTTGTGGGATGACAAATAAATACATTATTTATTATTATTTAGGTCCACCTCGAAACTTCTCGGTAGTGGGGCCCTACTATTACACGCTAACTGAATCCTAATTACCACCTTACCCTTTTAATTTGTTATTTTATAACGCTTACTTTTATTTTTCTGTGACCTGATTTCAGGTGGTAAAGAGCACAAAACGCACTCCGTCGTTCACGACGCGCCGACGCACGCAGTCCTTCCGTCGCCACCGACGTGGGGATATCGCTGAGCTGCCGCCCGTCGAGATTGAAGGTAAACTCATTGTGACAGAGAGTTAAAGAAGCGCGCATCATTTACGAAGTGTGTGAAGAAACATCCCTCGTCATTCATTAATGGTGTTGAAAATAAAATCTACATATATCTGTATAAAAGAAAGTGGTGTTAGTTACACCATTTATAACTCAAGAACGGCTGAACGGATTTACCTGCAAATTGGTGGGGAGGTAGCTTAGAACCAGGAGACGAACATTACTTTTTATCCGTTTTTTTTATTGAATTGAATAAAATCTAAAATCTGCATATTATATATTACCACAGAGTTTGCCGGGTCAGTTAGTTATAATTATAAAGGCCCGTCATATACGACGTTCAGAAACACTCGTTGTTTACGACGCACTGACACTGACAGTTAATAACAAAACTGTTGGATTCTTGTTTGTTTCTACCATCAGTTTTGAAATAGGCTTGCGCTTGACCACAAATAATAATGTCTTTCACCTACAGGTTACCTGGAACGCAAGCAAGAGACCGGCGTGGGTGGTAAGCGCGCGACGGTGCGCTCGTGGCGCGGGTACTACTCGGTGCTGTGCGGACAACTACTTTGCTTCTTCAAGGACGAGCTGGACTTCGCCAGCGCCAAGGCAGCGGCGCCACCTGTCGCTATACTGCTGGTATACATACGTTACTATCATATACACTATACATCTATGTATATATACGATTTTTTAGTACATGATAAATAAATCAATATTTCAGATCACACAGCGCCATCTAGCCCCATACTAAGCTTAAGCTTGTATCATGGGTAATAGGTAACGGATATAATACATACGTGCTTTTCTTTCGTGAATACATACTTATTGATATGCTTTCGCTTGAGTAAAACTCGTCTGACTGATGCTATGCAACTTTGTATTCTCACTCTAACATACACGTAGACCGTAATGATTGCTTACCATCAGGCGAATTACGGTCAATTGCAAACCCATTTCTTGGAAAAAAAAACATGGAGAGCAAACAGGAGACGATATAACGAGATTACTTTAGTTATAATGTGTTGCTCGCTTTGTTTTGTCTGGCGTTGCTAACATTTTTTAATCAGGCGTTACCAACATGAATAAAGAAATCGACAAATACATGAATAGAGAAATCGTCTTACCATATTTGGAATTTATTTCGTCAGAATAATTCTTCCAGGCACTTAGCGAGCATTATTTTGTAAGTTTTTGATAACGTTATCAGGCGTTACTAACTTCGTCTTTACTTGAAGTCTGCTAAGTCAGTACATTTTATGAAGCTTAATACAATGTGATGTATTTTCTTCCAGGCACGCTGCGAGCCAGCAGGCGACTACACGAAGCGCGCGCACGTGTTCCGGCTAGCATGTGCTGACGGGGCCGAGTATCTGTTTTCAGCATCTAGCAGGCAACTCATGCAGGTATGTATCAGATAGTGCAGTGAGTGTATACAGTATATATCTTCGCATGAAACTTACTCATATAATATTGATCGAACTTGACTTTGCAAGTTCGTTTAATCATATATTACTGAGGTTTGTCACTCCCCTGCAAAGTACGGCTGGGAGTTATTGCTTGATTTATTATGTGATCGTTTTGATAGCGTTAAGAGTAAGACCGCTTATATAAGTTACTGTTTGTGAAGTATTTGCATCGCATGTCACGGAATAAGTAGTAGTAGCTACGCGATGGCGTATTGAGGAAAAGATAGTGTCGTTGAAGTATATGATTGTTTAATAAGATATTGAATCAGGCGTTACTTTGCGTTAATCCATTGCACATGAAAACTGATATTTCTCCAAAGTTTTCTAAGAGACGAACTTTTATTTATTTCTGACTTATGTTTACATCTTTTGGCGTGTACATAATTTCTGTTTCGTTTTCTATATTTGTACCTAAGTTGTTACCTACTTGAAGTAACTGTATTATGTGCATTCCAGGAATGGGTAGCCAAGATCTCGTTCCACGCCAACCTGCCGCCCGAGCTGCAACTGACGCCGTACAGCGCGGCCGCCGGGGACTCACCCACTGCAGAGCTGAGGAGACGACTTACACAGTAAGTGCGGGGCAATGGAGACCAGTTCTGGGCAATGACGATAATTTCAGTGCAATATAAATCAGTGGGCCGTAGGATCTCAGCATAGTGACACTGGTCTATTTTAAGACTCTTCTCAGCAGATCTCTCTATTTGAAGGTATAAGATCTGTCTGTAGGATTCACCCACGGCAGAGCTGAGGAGACGACTTACACAGTAAGTGCGGGGCAATGGAGATCAGTTCAGTGCAATGTATGTAATTTATTATGTTATATTTAATTAATTTACTCAAATATTGTATTTGTGTCTCGTCAGGAATGCATCATCATCATCCTCAGCGGCCTCTTCCCCGGAGACCCGGCGGCGCACGCAGGCCGAGATACTGATGGAGCATCGCAACTCACAGCGCGCCTCGCACACACCTGAGAAGGAGAAAGACAGGAATATCGGTGAGATCCTCCTCCTTACTGAGTACTTCCTCATTATTGAGGGTCGTCACTCCCCAGCAGAATTTATACATTGCTAAACATATTCATATTCATATACACACAATCATATACACACTTCATAAACACACAATGTACCTAGGTTAAGTAATATTTCTGTAGGTATATATTTTTAACCGACTTCCAAAAAAGGAGGTTATCAAGTCTTCTGAAAGTTTTTTTTTTGTGGCTTCGTTTCGCGATTACTCCGTTATTTATGAACCGATTTCAATTTTTATTTAATTCTTCTTTTTCATTCGGTCCAGTACTTTTTGAAAAAAAAAAAACAATATACCAACCAAATTGATAAAGTTTACGCAAACCAATTTTACCTATATTTACAAAACCAGGTGGATGCCGGCGATCAGATCAGAGAAAATGTGTCTTCACAAACACATTTTGTCAGTTTCTTGAATACACCAAACATAATTTCCTTTGAAAAAAAATTGGTGTAAAACCGGATACGAACCAGCCCGCGACTGTTATACAAGACCCTTAGCATGAGTATTTCGTTACTTTCGTCGTTAAGTTTCGTAAAGTATGTCGAATCGTAATTTAGTTCCGCCACTCGCCGAC
This sequence comes from Macaria liturata, assembly GCA_964023185.1. Taxonomy (NCBI): domain Eukaryota; kingdom Metazoa; phylum Arthropoda; class Insecta; order Lepidoptera; family Geometridae; genus Macaria; species Macaria liturata. The sequence goes on along the minus strand of OZ026809.1, from coordinate 13,295,580 downwards.
AAGGGCGCTGAACGTTTATTCTGCTCTTTATTTTATTTACTTTTTTAGAATGGTTCGTAAATTGGTAACACAAATTAATAAAAAGCCAAGCGAAAATATGCGCTTAAAACATTCCAATGTAATTCCTATTAAAAATCTCTGTTGGAGCGTCACATCCCGCTGCCAACATAACGGCGGGACAGGTCGACGTCCAACCAGGGAGGTTCCCGCCAACGCCGACAGGTGGCAGCACGCGCGCCGGCAGAACGTCGATACCCGGCTATCGCACCGCACGCGCAATCATTATACTTACATAAATACAGTCCACTCACGCCATACTAAACTAGTTTTTATCCAAGGCATCCCAATAGGACCTAGGAATCACGTACAATCTCAATAAATCCTACTTACCTAAGGTTCTAGTATACTGTGTTTAATGTGAATAGGGTTTTTATTCTTAACTTTTTACTGCAGAGTCGCAAGTGCTGCCCTCTCTTCCGCCGCGCCAGCCGCCGCAAGAACAAGACGCCGCCGATGTTGTACTGAGGTAACTAACATAGTACTTTTTATGATAAGACTTTAGTTGGTACATCAATACAAACAACTTTTGTTATAGTTAGTAGTTGGTTTTCATGTCCATCAATAATCTTTATCATCATCATCTTTCATTTCAGACCAGTGTGAAGTGTCAATAAGTGATTTCTAGTTCATTACATAGTTATAAAATAATGATTGCCCATAACACATCATTACAAAGAACAACACAATCCAAAAAATGTGTGTCAATCAACATCTAAATAAAACATCCATTAAAATTCTACCCTTAAACAAACTTACTTACTTCTCATTTTTAGCATTTACACTAAAAACCGTAAATATCCGGAGCGCGCAATTCGGAAAAAAATAAATATAAGGTTTATTCAAGCGTACTCATAAAACTGCACCTCATAACCTCGTAAGCGTACCTCATTAAAAACAGTTTCCAATATAATATTATACAATTTCCAGGAACCAGGAAGCCGCCTCAGCGTCTTGGGGCAGGTCAAGGTTCTCCAACGGACGAGACATCAACTCTGAGTTCATACGCTCGCAGCAGACCGGTAAGTGCTCGCATTTTTAGAAACGCTTACTTTTTTATAAATACATTTTAAAGTATTAAGATTTTAGTTTTTACTATTGGCATAATTAGTAAAAATATTCTTCATTGTGGTGTACAATAAAGTATATTTCATTGATTGATTGATTGATTGAACATTTAAGCAATAGTTTGTCAATATCCTTTTTAAGGTAATTTATATTGGTTTTAAAAATATTTTTCGTAATAATTTTTATAGGGTAATTGTAACGTTCAAATTTGTTTTTGTCTGCGTTATTGTTTTCAAAATTATTGTTATTGGGAAATTGTGACGTCCAAATTTGTTTGCATTGATGTTTTTTTGTAAAGATACGAACAAATACGCACAGTTAACGGACTTTTGGTAGACATACAACTGCTTATACATTTTTAGGAAATTTGAACAACATAGGTATTATATATATACGAGTCTGTCTTAGTAACAGCTTAAGCTTTCTTCTATATCCGTGATAAAATACCAATACGTTTCTCTTAAAGTTAACTGCCGCGTATTTGTTCAAATCTTTGGCTTTGTCATCTCTCATCAAACCACCATACATAACACAATTTACCTCCTAAAGCGGAAAGCGGACTGCCACCGTTACCATCTGGCCCAGACCGTCCTCCGATGATACCGGATCGCCCGCCGACTTTGCCCGAACGAGGGCCGAATATTCCCGACCGTGGCCCGAACATTCATGAACGCATGACTACAATAACTGAACGGGGGCCGAACGTTCCCGATCGCTCGAACCAGGACAAGCGCGAATCCGTCACGTCACTTGTCAATAGCTACCAGAGAATGACAACTGGCTCACGTGATGTGAATAGAAACTCGACTTCTTGGCACGAGAGGCAGAATAATAACTATCAGAACGTGGAGACGACGTACTATTCGACAGGCGACGTCGGTCAGTTGAGATAAAGCTAAGAATGTCTCGCTTGGTGGAAGGAACGTAGAGTAGCACTAATCGAATGTAGTTGTTGATTTTACTAACACGTTGTTTTAGGTACATGGTGTGTCGATTGTAGTATGACAATTTTGACAACGCAAATTCGTTTAATTTGACGTAAAGTGTAAGATGACAGATGTCAAAATTATTATCCTATGATTGACAAAGCATGTGCACCCACTAGTGGAGAAACTGTATTGTGCGTAAAGGATGGAAAGATTTTCTTAGCTCTTCATAAAAATCACATTTCTTGAACGGGTCCTACTATTGTATAATGTTATTGTATTATTGTATTATACCTAGATACATAATTTACCTTTCTTATCATACTGCTTATGCTTGGCTTAGTAGCCTGTGATAGCCATTTTGCCTGGCTTTTGTATACAAATATTTTTCTGTGTTTTTCTAGATTATCTTTAGCTTGCTGTAGAAATATGCTTACGGTTATACTTTCTTTTGTAAAATATCGACTTTTATCTTTTGAGAATTATGTTAAAGTTTATATTTTTCTATAATTCATGCTCTCAGGATCCAGCCATCTTCTATATGTGCTGCATCGCGTACAATGTATGTTTATATGTTTGTCTGTCTCTCTGTATGTATGTTTTTATGTATGTAGGTAATTAAGCGACTCAGATTTTTTTTATTTGTACGTTATGTCATATATTTATTCAGAAAAACATGAACTTAAACTAATTTACGGTTAAGACATGTGACATAATATGTCCATCAGTTACATATTTCGTTTTGGTGACATATGCAACTAAAATATGTCAAAATGACATGGAAACGTCAGGTTCATACAATTTGCGTCGTTTAAACTATATGTATAAACCATTAATTGAGTATCTTTTTGCGTTTTGAAATTAGCAATTAATTTATTGTTCTCAAATCGATCAAAAATAAATATGACCCTCCACATAGTTCCGCTACCCGCCACCAGGGGCACTGGTAGAGTGCCTTTTCGATTTGAATTACGTTACATTATTTCTAACCGAGAAACTTATGCTAAGCCCAAATAATTTTTCTTACATCATCATCATTTATAGCTGTTTTTAACATTTCTGGTATATGTCTCTCTTTTTTCATGCCAGCCATCTTGGCCCTGTTTATTAATATAATTTATCTTAAATACTTATATCATTAAAACGTAAAAAGATACTCCCACGATGTGCCCTCGCTTTTTGGAAAAATGTTATTAGTTATGTGTATTATTTTCTAGATTATTCTTTGCATGTTAAATTTTAAGGTGCCTTGTGTGAACAAACAATTGAAAAGAAAAATTCATTAGAAGTTATAAACTACGAATGATTCATAGTATAGAATTGTAACTTCTTACAAATATCGCGTCGATAATACTTCCACATTTCATCTCACTCCCACACACCAAGCCTGCTCGTGGGTGGTTACGATGCTGGAAATATTAATCAATAAATATCTTTTTTCCTTTCAAAATAGATTTAAATTATTGTCGAATGCTTAGTCGTTAATAAGTTAGGCCTCGCCCACCAACTCAACCGCGGCTGCGATGGTGAACCATCTCATGGAATTACTTTTTTGGCTCACTTACGTTTCTATCGTTGGTATCAATTTTTCGTAGATTTGGGTAAATTTTATTTAATTTGTTGTACATTGGGTGTTTACACTTTTTGTTTGTTGATTGTTGTGTTGTCAAATTTTTGCTTTTTGTCTTGTTTTTTGTGGTTTTTGGTGTCGGATTTAATATTATTTTAGTAGTTTTAATGTGTAGTTTTTTATTATTGTTTTTATTTTATATAGGTTTCTTATTATCAAACGCCTAAATTTACAATATCTAAGGCACAGCATTTAGGCGATTCCAAAAATTTACATTCATATATGTTTCAAAGTTATTTTATAGAACAATTGTAATTATTTACGCAAAACTATTGCGTGTAATACGATCGAGCGATTCAGTATAGTAGATTTATTGTAAAGCGCCATCTGGCAGTTACGCCATTAACCAAATGCAGGCATGTTTCCTGGGTACCACTATCTTTTCGCAAGCATTCTCGATATCTGGTTTCTAAATATGTACATACGATAAAATTTCTATGTTACACCCAGACTCTGCATAAATAATTGCAGATTGAAAATTTAATTGATTGAAATCGAATTGTGTTGTGCGGAAATCGAACCCGTTTTTCTTAGAACTAAATGCAGACATATCAACCTAGCTACATATGTCAGTCCTAAAATATAATAAATAAATAATAAATGTACCTATGTATGTGTGTTGCAGCGTACGGTAGCGGCAGCACGAGACCCGCCTCCGTGGCGGGCAGCGGAGGCTCGCCAGCGCTCGACCAGAGACCTGCTTCTAGGTGAGGTTTTTTTCATATTTGTTTCATTATTTCTATCAAATTATATGATTATCTTATATAAAAGTGAAAGCGTACCTCTTTGTTGATGCTCTTAATGGAATGGTGGTTTATTGTATTTTTTCGATATGTGTATTGATAATCTAGAGGTGTTCCTATTCTATGTAAATAAGTTTCTTCTAGGCAAGCAAATGTCGTCTTATACAATAGCGGTTGTTAACATCTTGTAGTCGAAATGAGGTTTTTTAGTTAAAACGGATATACATAAATCATACACATAAAAATATATAAATCAAGTCATACACATTCAAAACGTGATATAAACCAAACGTATACTAATACAACAATCATTTAATTTGCAGTGTATCCAACAGATCGTCGGGCGAGTCGGAGCTGTCAGTGAGCGGCGTTACCAAGGACAAGAAGGATAAGAAGGGCGTCTTCGGATCCCTGTTCGGACGGAAGAAGCGACCGCAGAGTCATATGTAGACTTTATATGTCTGTGGTAGGGGTTACTGGTCATAAAATGCAATAAAAGAGGTTTATTTTGACGTATAAAACAAAAAACTACAGTTCAAATTAAGCTTTTTTTTAATGGCTTCTGCGGAGTTGCCGCAGTTTTGCCAGTGTCACGTAGTTAACGAAAATACTGAAAACAAACATTGAATGGATCGGCAATAAACAAAAGGCATATTACGTTAAACGAGAATAGGAATAAAACAACGCAAAAAAGCAAACTTGCTAAAGAAGGAACACTAAAATAAGGGAGAAAATGGGGATTTTTTTACAACAAAACTATGATTGAGTCAATTTAATAGATCACATTTGACTCCTGTTATTTTCAAATCATTTGTGTCAAATTTAACGTAAAATGTACTGAAGTAAGTTTGAATTCAAATACGTATTGGAAAATTGAATACAGCGCCATCTATCTCGTCACCTAAGGAACTAAAGGTTGGTAATGTTATGAAACTAACGAATAAAGTTATATTTTTGTTCACTGTTTGCCAGTAACCCGGTATAAAATAAATGTCATACAATTGTGTATAAAATTACGTAATTCTTTAATTACGTAACTTTTCTTTAGGTAGTTACTTTATGTATGTAACTTTTCATTCGTTTTCTTTTACTTTTTTATATCTGATTAGTTATTGGGAAATGGACCTTTGAATTAAAAAACTACATAGAAAATATGTACTAAGTATTGCTGGACAATAAATAAACGTTGGGAATTGAAAATCAAAACTCTTCAAAACAGTTCGTGTTACTCGATCATGATTGCAAATATTTGTTAAAATACGGGAAAAATAATGATTTGCATATTATAATCCATTTCCCAATTACTATGTTTTATGTATATCAATGTATTGTAAATCATAAAATGAAATCACTTAACTCTTAATCAAAATTGTGACTTTTGTCTTATGTTTAGCAAGTACATAACAATATTTATGTACCATAATTTTAAGGCACTTTTTGAACGAGATATTTGTATAGTGGACACATTCCTTAAGTAAATTGTCACAAAGTCTAAATGTCAATGTCAAAGTCAAAATATTGGGACCAATTTTCTTAATTATACAATAATTGTGCTATACTTATTACTTCGGTACAGATTAAAGGTAAAAATAGTATATCATAGATATTATGTCTGTGACACATTCACACAAGAATACACGGATTTTGATAAAATTCTGTGTGATACACTTTTAAAGATGTTGTTAAAAGCAATGCAAATATTAATACTCATTTTACAATGTTTAAACAATATTATATATTAAGAGTTATACGACCTTTTTGCCTTTAATCTGTGGCTTATTTCATTTATATGAGAATAGAATGTAAGCAATTATTATTGAAATCGTTTTATAAGTATGGCGTTAATCTTATTTTTTTTAACAAAAACACATAATAACTTGATTTTTCGTCAATTCGGCGACTTTATCGCTAAATACGATATGTTCCAGTGAAATAGTATAAAATTGAGCTAAACGCTGTACTTATCATAATTAAATGACGTTTTATAGTATGTAAGTTTCATCTTTATCTTTAGGTATTTAATATCGTTTCTTCTTGTGATGGTCTTCTGTGCCTTGTGTAGCATAATATTTAAATTGTTACTTTCGTGGCCATTCTGATTAAAAGTGGTCAGCCATTTTGTCTCTTTAAAATAGAAATACAACTATTCTGTAAATTGAGAAAAAACTAAGAAGTCTTAATGAAATCCTTTTATGGGGGAGTTTTATTCAAAGTTGATATATCTGATTATGAAGTATTTCTATTGTAGTACCTACTTATGAACTTACTAACACTGGTTAAAATCTACATTTTAGGAATAATTATTACGAGATATATTTCAATATCTGTTTTGTCGTCATTGATAAATAATTGTTTTTTCTATATAATGGGCTTATTTTATAAATAAATATATATTTTTTTACATGATATAGGCTTACGCTTGACTACATCTTGCCTGATGTTATGCAACGTTATAGTCTACGATCTAGCGCGCTTGCCTAGAAGAAACCGGTTTACTCTCGACTTGAAGATCGACAAATTATAGTTCAAGGGGAATAGAGATTCGGGCAAGGAGTTCCACCTATTTCAGGATATATCACAGCGCCATCTAGCCCCACACAAATACATTATGTATTCTGTACTAATAAATTTGCAATCGGTGATTCTAATTTAAAAAATAGTAACAATACTTAATTACATGGTGTTGCCATCTTGGATTTTTTTTGCAATAAAAACACTGCTTTTTGTATTGTTTTCATTTTGTGATATGTTTTTTTTTTTCTTTTTCAATATAACATATATACGTAATCTATGTCTTTATATAATTTGAGCCCATCCAATGCATTATCTGAAAGTACAACTTTAATCCACCAGACCCCATATCGTTGATTTTGCTTAGTTTATTCACGTGTTAACTATTTAACCTCCTTCCCAAACAATGACGACAAAAAAGATCTTATTTTTGCGTATTTTTAATATTTTATGTACTCTTACTGGTTATAATCGTTAATAATGTACGTTAGCTTTGCCGCGCTATTTTATAGGTTATAATTATTTTGTTGCCAGATCCATTGTTTTTGACGTTTAAATTGGCCCTGTTTATTAAAAGTGACAATAATGAAGTGATTTTTGTGTCAAAATTGTATTATCATACAAGCTTCCAAAGTAATTATGGAATATATTTTTTGTGTAAGATTTTGGAGTTTTTTATCTTATTACCTTACCCGTACCTAAGTACCTAGGTTTTTAGTTTATTTAAACTTTAGTAAGATGGTATTGTAGCTGCCTATTTGTATCGGTCGGCGGCTTGTGATCGCCAAATAAAACAAATGCCTTAATAATAAAGCAATTTATTTAATAAAAATACAGCTAGCCCTATTAAAAATCAGCTTGACTTATTAAAACTCCGTAAATAAAGGGATTGGGATTAGCTGGATTGTAGTTGGCGCCAAATCTTCTAACAACTTCAATGTTGCCAGTATTAAAAATCTGTTCCAAACCAGCCCTCACTTGAACAGCTTGTCGTAAATCATTATTATAATTCCTACCTTCTTTATTCTTAGTATAATAGCTAATATCTTTTTGTGGATTTACAGATTGCCTAGGCAAATCTACGTCCTTTTCATAAGTGATCGATCTCTTTGGTCGAACGAGTTTGATTAGTTGTCGAAGAAGTTTTTTCGAAGAGGTTGGTTTGCCGTCCATTTTTTCTAAAGTAGTCTTTATTTTGTCTACTAAAGCTTCATCCTTTACATAGTTGACTCCTGGTTTATGTTTTACATACATACTCAAGTCTTGGTAAGGGTTTTCTGGTAATTGTAAGTGTAGAAACTTTTTACTTTCGATAGCTCTTTTTTGTACGCTGTGAGAAGGTAAATGATTTTTAACTTCAAACTCCTGGTTCTTTTTCTCCATATCATTCAAATTAGCTCCTTCCCAGACTTTGTGTTTCGCGTAATATTTAAGAAAATGTATCATAGGATCGTTTTCTGAAAGACCTCCTACACTTTTTAAATTTCCTGCGCTTTTGTCTACTTCCGGTTTAGTCAAGACTGAGCGCTTTGGTCTGACAGCTGTCAAAGTTGGCGGGAAGTTATAAAAAGATGGCGGTTGGTTGTCGGATGCGACTAGGAGCTCCATGGTTTGGTCGGGATCCGAGCGAGATGTGCGGGACACGGGGAGGACTTGGTCGTTCATGTTGGATGGCGGTAGGGGCATCGCTGGTATACCTGTTATGTTACCTGAAGACAATAACACATGTTAATTTCTTGATTTTTACTGTATTAGTACCTAAACCTATCCATAGTAGATTAGTGAACAGTTATTAGTGTTCATCTTTTTTCGATGGTCCTGACTTAACAACACGCTTAATGGTTTTGCATGAAATATTTTACTTAAAACTGTTGATAAACAAAGTTATTATATCCAAACGATGCTTTTTTACGTGGGATAGAGTTGCGTTGCTTAGACTGTCCGAAAGGGCAATCATGGTTGTGCCGCTAACTAAAGACAATTTAAGGCGTGCACGTTACCAGGAAGGATGCCATTACTGATGAAAAACAGTAGATACTGTGAATTCACGAATAATCTCTTTGTAATTGGTTGCCTGGAAGAGATCGCTTTTAGCGATAAGGTCGCCAGTTAAGACACTAGGTTTAAGTTTTAATACCTATTTTTTTTGTAAATTTCTATATTGTTTTGGTGTTTTAATAAAGTGTATATCTATCTATCTATCTAATCTCACTAATATTATAAAGCCACGCGGCGCCGCTAATTTACTATAAAATGTTTTCCAATTGGTCGTCCTTACTATTCATCTCCATCATCATCTGCACGACCGGCGGCAGTGGCTCAGGATACCTGCAGCGCTCCACCGCGTCTCCCGATGAGTTGGACTTGAGGCAGTCCATCATTTGTCGCGTCACCTCGCCGGACGCGTTGACTATTGTGGGAGGTGTGGGAGCGGCTGTGGAGGTTGTTGTTGCTGGAGGTGTAGGAGAAAATTTAAATGAATTGATAACATGTATCCTTTTCTGAAGTCGGTTAAAATTTTATTTGGTTCATAGAAAGGTAGGTATACAGACAGACAGACAGAAGGTAGGTATATATACAGACAGAGCAGTCAAACACTGCTCTGTTAACTTAGTTAGTAGTGGCTCTGCCTTCTAATCTAGGGGTGCGGGTTCGATTCCCGCATAACACAAGTAATTATGCATATTAAAATTTGTAATTACTTGTGTTGAGTCTGGTCGTTTCTATGTATAATACGTATAAGTATGTATTACAAAAAAAAAAAAATGTGTTATATCCGTTATCTAGTACCCATGATACAAGCTTAAGCTTAGTTTGGGGCTAGATGGCGCTGTGTGATATGTCCTGTTTTTTTTATATATATTTAAATGAAATGAAATGAAAATGATATACATTTATTGTCCGGAAACATTTATTTATCGCGCTTATATTGTTAAGGTAGAGGTTTATGAGCCTTTGTATCCCTTTCTTGTCGTCTATTGGTATGGAAACAGATTAGACATTGACCTAGCACTCACGGATTTGTGAGTGAACCAAATGTTTGCAAGTGTGTCATCCTTATTCGGGCTCAGCTATTCATAAAAATTGAATCTTTACTAATAGTAAAATCCAATCAATGAGGTGTTGTATTTACTCACTCTGATCCTTATTCTGCACGAAGTCCTTCGGCTCCGGCTCGTATCCCGTGTAGTGCGCCAGCCGGTCCAGGAACCACGCCAGCTTCAGGATCAACTCGTTCTCCTCCATGCCTAGTGATGTGTCGTCACCCTACACATAAATCATCATCATCATCATCAGCCTGCTATCGCCCACTGCTGAGCATAGGGTCTTTTTGTACGCCACATAATAGGAATAAAAAAAAAAACCGTCACTGTTTGCGTACAAAAAAATAGATGGTTTATGTGCCATCTCATATAGGAGATTTCGTTGTGAGTGCTGTAAATTTATTAGTAACAAAATGTATGATATGTTTAACCCAAATGCTTTAGCATTATTGTAGTAGTTGGCTCAATGTACGAGTTTGCTCGAGCTGTTAGTACTTAGAACGAATAAAGAAATCCTACTATCATTAGGGAAATTTTTGGTCAGTCCCGGAAAACAACCGCTATACTTACGTATGTATGTAGTGCATTTAGTAATCAGAATCACCAATCAAAATCATCAAATAAAAAAAAACATGGCATTTTATGAATCGTCTGACCTCGTAATAGCCGTTACATTGTTTCACATTATTTTATTACAAGCTAGTGATTATGATGATGAGTACATATCCATAGTGTCGTATTTTAAAGCTGTGACCGGTCGGTGTCTGTACCTTGAAGATAAATGAAAAAATATATTTAGGGGGTCTTCATTGATGCAATAGAAAACAAAATCATGTTTCAAAAATATATAAATAAATGAATATTTTGATTATATTATCATACATAACTACCTTATGATATTTCCTAGCATACGCTATATCCTGCAGTTCCCTAGCAGCCCACATCGCCAAGTCGGCCAGTCGTCTAATATGCTCGCTCTTGTTAGTCGCTTCTCGACATCTGTTGATGAAGATAGTCGAGTTGGCCAGGTTGTTGGTCGAGTTGGTTGACGAGTTGGACAGTTCTACCGGTGGACGCCAGCTGGTCGAGTTTTGGGAGGGTCTCTGGAAATTGTGCAGGAAAATGAGTAAGTACCTACTCAAGACAAACCTAAAAAGTAAGCTATACCTACGTGCATGCGATTTTCGGTAAATTAGATAAGCAAAAGCGCTTATTTCAATAATCCATAATAACAAATACTAAACTTGTGTGCAAATCTTTGACTGCTTTATTCAGGAAAGCAGTCATCACTGGAACACAAGTTGACTTTGTAGTTTAGTATCTTAGCGACGTGCCATGTACCACTAAGCCATGATCGTCAAATCATAGTCGAGCACAAAAAAAAATCCACAATCAATTTAAACTAGTTCACCAAATGCAATTAATTATTAACTAGTCAGTCAATCATGTCAGATTCTAGCACGCTTTTATAACTGTCTAATAGCGGAGTTGTAATCAAATGGCGGCCACTGCACTTAAAGATATGGTTTGATCACCGCTAAACTAAACTGAATATTCACCACTGTGGCCTCGTGCTATCAGCATTATACAAGTAATTTGTATATTTTTTTATTTTAAGGTTTCCAGCTACTGTAGTAAGTAGTACCTATATGTAATCAAAGTTTTTTATTTTTTTATTTATTGTTATAAGTTCACTAAACTAAAAATGTACTAATACTAACTTAAAATAATAATATAGCTAAACTAACGGACGTACATTTCCTTCTAAAAGTGGACCTAACATACATATTATATCTAACAAATAAATACCCTAAGTTATAACACCTATGTTTTTTTCTTTTTCAAATGTTTATGTTGACGGATACTTTTAATTCAATGAGTTATCTTATGCCTGTAAACATAACAAGGTAAAAACTAGTCAAAATGTAACATGTCTATTCTATTAGCATTATTTAACATCTGTACTATAGGTACCTAGTTTTCGGTCAATAAATGCATTCATTCATTCATTCATATGTACTACGCCATGAAAAAACCGGTATAAAGTTTTTAATAAATGAGTATAACTTCTCTCACTCTTGAGTCGTATTTCCTCATGACTGAGGGTCGTGACTCCCCTGCAGAATTAATTCATTAGGGGAGTACTCTTGGGCAGATACATCGTGGTATAACTTACCGTAGTACTATTTCCCTGGTTGCAAGTCTCCAGGAAGGTGGTATAGTTCTCGAGCGACCTCCGCAGCCCCTCCAAGTACACACTGCCATTGTATACAATGTCGTGGACCTGCGAACATTCATTTATGTGAATAACTAGCTTTATAAACCTTCCTCTAATTATTTAAAAAAAACTGTATCAAAATCAATCAAAAGCAATGCAATGTAAATTTGTGTAAGGAAAATAGTGCTTAAGAGTCGATTTTGTAAAAAAAAGTGCTATGCCCTAAACTTCCTAGCGACTGTCTCACACATCTCAATCTTTTAAGAATTAGATAAAATTGTTAGATTGTATTGTTTACTGCATTAATTAATATATATTAATTAATTAATGTATATAAATCCGTTGTGTAGTTTTAGAGATCTAAGCATACTTAGAAACATAGAGACAGACGCGAAAAGCGAATTTGCTTTACCTACCTATACTAATGTACCTACTATCTAGTACTTAGTGATAATTTCATACATATTCAAACTAATTGAACTATAATTTGTCGGTCTTCAAGTCGAGAGTAAACCGGTTTCTTCTAGGCAAGCGCGCTAGATCGTAGATTACAACGTTGCTTAACATCAGGCAGGTTGTAGTCAAGCGTGAGCCTATCTCATGTAAAAAAAAACTAGATATAGGTAAACGTGTTCAGTTAGTTCTGGACACCGTAACAAAATGTGTATGTAACTTACGCTAGATGACAACATGACTGACAATAAAGTTCAACATTTATCTGCCCGAAGACAAGCAATTTTTTATATCTATCTATCTACAGATATATCAAAAAACTAGCTGTGCCAGCGACTTCGTCCGCGTGGAATTTTTATTACAATAAAACGGTTCTAGTGAGTTAATCTTAAAAGATAGACATATACTGTTCCAGACATTTTGTTAGATCATTTTAAGAGGAATAATTCTTTCTTACATATTTTTTGATATCTTGAACCGTTTTCGCAGCACACACAACAGAAGCCCTCAAAGATAAATAATTTTCCCCGTTTTTTCACATTTTCCATTGTTTCTTCGCTCATATTAGTTGCAGCGTGATGTTATATAGCCTAAAGCCTTCCTCGATAAATGGTCTATCCAACACAAAAAGATTTTTTCAATTCGCACCAGCAGTTCCTGAGATTAGCGCGTTCAAACAAACAAACTCTTCAGCTTTATAATATTAGTATAGATATTCACTCACATGGCCATTGGAGCAAAAATACTCTACTGCACCACAAATTATATTGTGATGATAATAGGCCATTACTACTTTTACTTTGAATAATTTGACTGAACTTTCAGTTTCTTCTAGACATGCGTGCCAAACATTAAAATAGTCAAACGTAAGCCCGAAACAACCAAAAAGTGTATCAAAATCGGTAGGTACCTACATCTGTTATGGGACCTACCGACATACGCATTACTTATAATTAATACATTTATATTTGGACAGAGGTTAAGTAAACTTACTTTTTGCTCCATATAAGACTCGTATCCGTACTCTCTCGCATACTCTGTATTTTCATAAGTTTCAAAATGTTTAGAATTATGTTTACTATTGCCTTCTATATTACTGTAAAACAACGGTCTGTCTGATTCATCCTTCTTGTATTTAAACTCTTCTAACTCTTCCGCTTTTTCCTTTTCTTTTTCCCGCTCGTTTTTCTCAAAAACGTACCTCCGGACTTCCGGTAAGTCTATGGTCCAAGATGTCACTTCCGCTAACGCGAGCGCGAAAATTACGCAGTTTCCAATCGAAACTTTTTCGATCGCCATTGTTTAAAACTTTTCTAACAATTGATTTAAATTCTTATTCACGATTTTCTTTTATAAAATAATATCGTATGAAAGTTATAGGAAATCACTATTCACTGAATATTATCTATTAACATATTTATAATATTTTATAATCACCAAATTAAGCAATAAAATCAGACCTTCATGTTAAAAAAACAAAAGATATCTATATATTTTCAAACATTTTTTAAACCTCAATAAATTTAAATGCGACTACAATTCGTTCGATACTAAATGAAAGTAATCGATTGATTACTATCCGATTTATGATTAAATAATTGAATTAATTACGTATACGTGTATAAAGTAAAGAATTCAATAAACAACTACATTTTCGTGTTGTATTGGGCAACATGGCGGATGGGCGGATGGTAGGTTTTAGTGCAATTCTTTTCCCTTCCGTTTGTTTGGTGTATGAAGGTTATTGTTGCTACATGCTACCTCATTAGTGGATTTAGATGAATACTAACTTTAAATTTGTAGTTACATAGTCTTTACTTTAAACCGAGTCAGAAACTCTTTGGGCGATAAGAAAGTTAATCGACACTACAGTTTCCATAATCATATTTTTTCATACCTACTATAAGCTATATTTACTTTACTATAAGCTATAGTGACTTAGATAAATATATGTTTTAAAGTTAGTTAATTTGTATTAGTATAGCGACCACTAGTGCAAAGTAATGCCACGGTCACCCATCCAAGGACTGACCGCGTAAATAAAAATAATTGTAAATCACGACTGTTTCTTTTAGTCAGTAAATAATTTTTTTGTTAAGCTACGTTAGAGGCTTGTAAGGAGGATTGAAAACTCTCGAAATCAGAGTTAGCCAGTCACATACGTACCTTCCATTTTTTCTTCGCTTATAACATAGAAAACATAAACCTTCAAACCTTGACCAAGATGGCGGATTCAGCCTTTCTATGTAAATACACATACAGAGTTATACGATAATGCGTTTCCTTGAAATGTATTCCTCATTAATAAGGGTCGTGACTCCACCGCAGATTTGATTTGTAGGTACGTACAATTTGACGTGTCATTCGACGCAAGCACCCAATTGGAATACCACTTTTTGATCACCCATCCAGGAACTGACCGCGTTCCTTATTCTCTGTTTACATAATAATACTTATACTTAAACTACGTAACTGCTGAAAGAATTTCTTTAGTTAAGAACCAAGATTATGAGTGTTAGTTCCCTCTTTCTAAGACACGTTCCTCATTTCTGGGGGTCGTGACTCCTCTTATTCACAGCTTATAGAAAAAGTTAGGAACTATAAGAATTATCAGTATCTACCTACTTCTGTATGAGTCTGTATATAACATAAGTAAGTATATAGGTTTATGTTAATTTCCATACATTACTGCTTCACACGTGTTGGTTACAATTTAAGGTTTTTATCAATGTAAAAACGTAATTAATTATCATTAAGTAAATGGCCAATTATGTTGTTTTGTATTTAAATTAACTTCTCTGTATGGGATGGGAAAAGTTAATAAGTACTAATACTAACTTAATGACTTTAAAGCGAGAGTGAATCGGTTCTTATCGGGTAAGCACGCTCCATCTTAGGCCATAGCCTTTGCTTACCATCAGGCAAACTATGGTCAAGGGCAAACCCGTTTTAGTTTTAAAAAATAATAATAAGTTAATTGCTCCAATAGGTATTCGCATGCGATTACCAATGTTAAGGAACTTCCGACGCGGTCAGTACGCGGCGCGCGGATGGGTGGTCAAAAACTGACAAGCTATCAGGCGTTTCCGTGAGGCGGATGACACGTTAAATTGTAGGTTCTGTTTGTTAATCATAGTAATACAATCGTTAAGCCATGTCAGTGACCTCAAGGGCGATTCTTAAACTCTCGAAACTAGAAATAGTCACTCTCATACTATTAGAAGTAAATTCGTGTGCGAATGACCTGACTTGTCGAGTTTTTAAACCACTCTACGGGCTTCTGACAAGAACAGAATATCAATTTAATGTACACCAAAAGACAGAAATTACACAATAGAAAATAGACATAAATATATGTGCTGCACATTGGGCGGCCTTATCGCCTATTGGACAAGCCTTTATGCTTCCAAATTTTGTAATAGTTGTGACTGTTAACCTATAATTTAACGTGTCATCCGAACAATGGGTGGGAGATTTACGTCTGGGCGCTTCCGTTAGCTGGATGACATGGCTATTCTCTAATTTCCGTCATATTACTACAATCGTTAACTTTAGTCATCTTTAACTTACGTTAGGGTACGAAAATGAAACATTTCTTGAACTTAAAAGCAGGCACTTTATTCCGATAAAAATAAACAACTTTTAATAATAAGTACGTCAAATTAAAATAAAGTGATATGTACAAAATTTACATATAAATTTAAAACTTAGATTTGACAAACCATCCAGGAATTTCTTTGAAATTTTATAATTGCATGAAAGTTAATACATATTTACAATATTACAATTTATAACGTTTTTTTTTCTAATAACCCCCAGACGCCATGTATAAAATATGTTCCATCCTAGACCGTAATGATTGCTTACTATCAGGCGAATTACGGTCAAGTGCAAACCCATTCCTTGTAAAAAAAACAGAATTTCAAATCTCAAAAAAAAGTTTAACAAAAACGCTTACTGGCGCTTATCTAAACCACCCAACATGACATTTTGTTCAGATATACAGATAGGTATATTTTATTTAGTTATTACTATATAGTAGACACACTTTGCAACCCAATCTGTTCCGTACCACCCATCCAAACGATCTTATCCTCTTGATTGCACGTCACACCAAAATGCACTTTATCCATATGCTTTTTAAGCTCACTTTTCCTTGCAAACGAACTGGGGCATAAAAGACATTGCGCCTTATTGCCTTTATTATGCTTCCGTTTTGCATGTTCCAATCTTCTAGAAGAAGATATGAAGGAAAGATCACAGTCGTCACATTTGTACGGTTTTTCACCAGTATGGCGTCTTCTGTGATACACGGCGGCCATCTTGGATACTAGTTTCGCGCCACAAATGTCACATTCAAAGTTTCTTTCCCTCGTATGGACTACAGAATGTTCCGTCATACGACCTAGAGTAAAGAATCTTTTACCACACCATTGGCATTGGTGAGGTTTATGGTTCATATGGATCCAAAGAATATGATTCTGCAGAACGGAACGCAAGCTATAATGCTTGTTGCAGTAATCACATATGAACACTGCTTGATCTCGGATATTGGAGCGTCTATTCTTAGCAACGGTTTCTTTATCAACGATAGCTTCTGGTTCGCATTGGGCTCTATGCTCTCTGTAGCAGATTCTGTTAGTAAATTGTAGGTTACATTTTCTACAAGTCCGAACGCCATGCATTTGAGCGTGGGCATCGAATGTCGATTTTCTCGGAAAGTGTCTGCCGCACTCCAAGCAGTTATAAACTCCAGATTTGTGTCCTTTCTTCATATGCTGCTTATACTCGTCTTGCTTTGTAAACAGAGACGGACATTTCGCGCAAAGATATGCCGTTTCTTTGTGGACGATCTCGATATGGTCTTTTAATTCTTGTCCTCTTGCTAAGACCAGTCCACAGATCATGCAAGCTGTTTTTGGTCCGTTATTTTTGAAGTGGTCGTGCAATAGGAATGGGCAGGAGAATGTCTTGTTGCAATCTGGACAAGTGCACTGAGGACCTCCTGGTCTTGGTCTTCTCGGTTTTCTTTTATTTCTCTTCGTCTTTTGTATTGTTTTGGATCTGTTCACGATTTCCGTGGGTTCGCCTCCTGTGTAGTCTTTGGAAGTGGTGATTGCGAGATCTTGGTTCATAATGAAGGCACAGAGTGACTTGGCGTGTTCCTGTTCGTCGTATTTGATGGAGTTTATGTTTTCCACGGCTAGGTACCAGAGTTTGTCGGAGTTTCTGACGAACAAGCGGAACTCTTGCGCGGAGAGAGCTGCGCTGGCGCACGACACGCACGCGCCGGGCGGACAGGACTCCTCCTCTACCATCTGTAACAATACAAAACAATTATTAACAGGGTTATTTTATTCTTTGCGGCATTGTAGGATATTTTTCACACCTAACTGGAAAGCTACCTTCCTCAAAATGTAAGTGTATTTGTCGCCAAATAGGTAGGTCGTTCTGGTTTGAGTATTACTACAGATTACTTGGTATTCAAATACTTCATCTAACCGTGCGTTCTGGTTTGAGTATTACTACAGATTACTTGGTATTCAAATACTTCATCTAACCGTGCGTTCTGGTTTGAGTATTACTACAGATTACTTGGTATTCAAATACTTCATCTAACCGTGCGTTCTGGTTTGAGTATTACTACAGATTACTTGGTATTCAAATACTTCATCTAACCGTGCGTTCTGGTTTGAGTATTACTACAGATTACTTGGTATTCAAATACTTCATCTAACCGTGCGTTCCGGTTTGAGTATTACTACAGATTACTTGGTATTCAAATAGGTATCTAACCGTGCGTTCTGGTTTGAGTATTACTACAGATTACTTGATATTCAAATACTTCATCTAACCGTGCGTTCTGGTTTGAGTATTACTACAGATTACTTGGTATTCAAATACTTCATCTAACCGTGCGTTCTGGTTTGAGTATTACTACAGATTACTTGGTATTCAAATACTTCATCTAACCGTGCGTTCTGGTTTGAGTATTACTACAGATTACTTGGTATTCAAATACTTCATCTAACCGTGCGTTCCGGTTTGAGTATTACTACAGATTACTTGGTATTCAAATAGGTATCTAACCGTGCGTTCTGGTTTGAGTATTACTACAGATTACTTGATATTCAAATACTTCATCTAACCGTGCGTTCTGGTTTGAGTATTACTACAGATTACTTGGTATTCAAATACTTCATCTAACCGTGCGTTCTGGTTTGAGTATTACTACAGATTACTTGGTATTCAAATACTTCTCTCGAAAATAATAAATAATAATAATAATAATAAAAAGTTTATTTGACTATTTACAATTTGTGAACTTTACATTAGGTTTGATTAACTAATTTATTAATTAAACTTAAATAATTGTGAGATACCATCTATCTGGTATGCGCACTAGTCACAGAACTGTATTGCGCACACCAGGTCTCTCCGCGTGGAGTTGATGACTTACTTACATTTTATTGTTAGTTTACTCTGTTCCATCATTAACCTAATAATTTGAAACTAAAAAGAAAGAAACAAGCTGGTGTACCTACAAATAAAAAGGAAATTAACTATTATGTTAACAAAAAAAGAAAAAAAATACAAAAATTGTTTTTTTATACATTTGTTTTGTATGTGTGTGTGTGTGTGTGTGATTGCGTGTGCGAGTGTATGCTCACGTGTGAGTGTGTGTATATGTATGAGTGTGTGTGTGATAGAGTGTGTGTGTGTGATGTTCGTCTAATATAGTGTATTTGAGAATAAATTTAATTTATTTTACTCAGGAATTTTTAGTAAATTTTCAGTGTCATCGTAAGACAAAGATTTTAAGTACCTATTTACTTAGCTCTGACTTTACTTTGGACAACGTAAGCGGATAGATATTAATGGTTGAATTTATTACATTATACAAAAGACTAGCTCTTATATTATTATGTCGACTAGCTAAAACAGTTCTATGTTTTTCAATTTTACAAACTCTTGATCGACTTCGAGGGTTGTCGTCAAGTGAATTATAGGGTAAGCGCTTATGTTTTTTTTAATATTGTATGGAGTAGGTATATACAATTGTCGGACCGTCAGCACATCTGCATCCTTGAATAGGGTGACGGTTCTATATCTAATTGGGTTTTTGAGCATGACTTTTAGAATTGCTCTTTGTGCACTTTCAAGAGGTAGTATTGCAGTGTAGAAAAGAAAACGAACGTATAAATACATGGGTAAATTGAATATTCAAGAAGTGACGTTAAAACTGACCGATTCTTTTTACAATAGCAAGATACAACACCTATTTCAATTCAACCTACCATTCGTCCTTCACATCTAGCGACCTCTGTCGACTCATCAGCTCCCGTTTATACGGTTTCACGTTCACAACTGACCCATGTACCACTAGATAGTGCTTTTTCAGCTGCGACGGCCTTATGAACTTGGCTGAGCACATATCACATCCATGGCACAAGTCATTGATGGATTGGTGCCGTCTTTTGTAATGGTCTAAACGTCGAGATGATGATAGGAAACCTTCACCGCAATAGGAACAAATATACGGTCTATCGCCGGAATGTATTCGCATGTGGAGTTTATATCCTAATGTTGTCCGGAAATTGGAGCCACAGTGACATTGTAACATCTGCCGTTCTTTCTCGTGGGTTTTGGCATGGGATCTCAAATGCGCCAGCGTGGACGTGCGATGACTGCAAGTCTGACACACGTATGGAAGTATTTTCAAATGCTTCTGTATTATATGGATACGTAGGGATGGCTTTTTAAAGTAAACGACTCCGCAATGATCGCAGTGGAATTCTGATTCCGGTAGAGGATCTCCTTTGTAACAGCTTTCTTTGTGATATTTGAGGCAGTGCGTGTTTTCGAAGCAAGCGCCGCAGGGGCAGTGGAAGAGCGAGTGTAAATAGTGATGCGCCCTTATCCCTCGTTGGTTATAAAATCCTGCTCCGCAAGTGGAACAGTTGTATGAATCTGGTCCGTGATGCATCTTCCAATGATTCTTCAGCTCTAATTCGTCAAGAAACATCTCATGACAATTCGAACAGTCGAATATTTCCATTCCATGTCGCAATCTCAAATGCTTAGCGAGATTTTTCTTCTCAAGTGAAACGCCGCATTCCGTACAGTATCTGCTTTGCGTGTGTCTCAAATGCTCATTCAAGTTGTTGAGGCATCTGAACTGTTTGTTGCAATACGGACAGACGCACTTATATTTGATCCGTTTGAATTTGATTTTCGATCTTTTCGGTTTGTCAAGACAGTGTTTTGTTTCGGTTGGTTTTATGCGTGTCATTTCTTTTTGAGGGTAGAAGATGACTATTGTGTCATTTGTTTCTGGGGTTTGTGTGGTGTTGAGTAGATGTTGCAGAGCATCATCCCAGATGTTCTGTGAGCTCTGGGCCAGCTGTTTGAAGGTGGCGGCGGCGACCACCTCCCCAGCGCACAGGTGGCAGAGGCCAGGCGGCAGGTCCGCCTCCTCCGCTACCTGAAACCAGGTCTACCATCAGTTCGTCCTTTTGGAGTATCTCGCTCATATATTAATTCATATTGTGATTCATCTTAGGGAGCGGTATTGTTTAACAGTCACCACATTTGAAGATTCGAGAATTGAGCACTCATTTTGTGAACATATTTATTAATTTTATCAATTCATCATTTTTGTTTAGTGTGGGGCTAGATGGCGATGTGTGCAAAGTCCCGGAATATTTTTATTTTTTATATATTGTATTTTTTATTGTAACTTTCTACTCAGCTACATTACCAATAATTCATATTCTTACACACATAAACTTAATTTTAACTTATAATATTTTTCCATAATTTAAATCTAATTAAAATAATGATGCTTATTTAATTTACCATTTGTTTATTCATAAAATACTTATAAGACACAATCAATCAATGCAAAAATCATTTAAATGCTTAATCTAGAGCTACTATACAATAACATTACAATCACTAAAATCCACATCATAAAATTCCACTATACATAACTAAAGCTAAATTATTTTAACCTTACTCTACAGCTGAGCTGTATGTTTCTTACTATGTTGTAAAAGACTATGACAGCTTGAGAACTTCTCTTTACACTTGCCACACTCCCACTGCCAATCGTCGTCTGATTTATTATGAACCTTGGTCACATGCAGTTTTAATTGAGACGGAAGTCTAAACTTAGCCGGACACTCCGTACACACATGTTTCAAAACCCTCTGAGATTTCTTATGAGTGTTGTAAATGTGTTCCGATCTCCTTGACGAAGCAGAAAATGATTCCCCACATATATCGCAAGTGTATGGCTTCTCTCCTGTGTGTAGACGTAAATGCTGGCTGTATCCTAACTTAGATTTTAAGACGATACCACATTGGTTACATTTGTAAGCTCGAGCTTGATGTGTCTTTAAGTGAGTGGTCATGTGAGCGTTTGCGAATAACTTCCCGCAGTAAGCACAAGGTCTATGAGTATCCTTTGTATGTACTATTTGTATATGTGCTGCTACAAACTTCTTTCCAGCAAACTTCTTGTTACAATAATCGCAAATACATTCTTTGTTGGCACTGCCTCGAACACCCATCTTCAACTTCTTATTTTGCTTCTTTGGTAGTGTTACTGTAACTTTAGACTTGACAGCTTTAGAAGCGTCGATGTTGCAGCATATTCTTATATGGTACAAGTAGCAGGTACGGTTACGGAACTGGTTATCACAGTTCGGACATGAACTTAAGTTGTGTAAGGACTGATGAGCATTAAATCCTGGTACTGTTCGGAATGTACGACCACAGTCACCACATGTACAAGTACCATGAGCATGTGCTTTGATCATATGTTGCTTATATTGAGATCTATTGAGAAACAATGCCGGACATTTCTGACAATCAAACGCTTCTACCTCATGCTCTTTTTTCAAATGCTTAATCAACTCATTTCTACTCATGATTTGAGCACAAATATGACAAGCTCGCACCAAGTCTGCGGAATCTTTAAGATGTTTATACAGTTGTAATGGATAAGTGAACTTTTTGCCACAAGCTGGACATAGACAGTTGTGTTGTTTACTTATTCTCTTAAAGGAGAAATCATTTTCAATATTATCTGTATCTTCAGTGATGTCCAAGCTTGTGTATGAGTCAGTGATGTAAATATCGTTGTCAGAGATGTAAGCACAGATCCGGTCACTCTTTTTATTATATTTGTGGCTGGGAACATGTTCTAGAAGCTGGGTTATGTTCATCCAATGATAGTCAGCTTCTCGGACTAGGGTTCTGAAGTTAGCTGCCTCGAGAGCTGATGAGAAGCAAGATAGGCAGAGAGCCCGAGGCAGTTCTTCTTCGGGCGGGACCTGTAACCACCACTTCAGTCAATCCGCCACACAGTTTCTTGATATTATACTAAGTTTGATTTTTCATAACAATTATGCTGTCTCTTTGTGGAAGTGTGAAGTCCCAGAAGTTGATTATGTTCAAAAGTTTTTCTGGTTCTCAGATATTTCCAGAGATAATTTATATAGCATTTATTAATAGTTTAACCTAGTCTGAAGCCTAAAATTTACTTAGGCAAGAGCTGGCTAAATAGCCCATTACAAATTTATCAATGTTCTGTAAACATACTATCAATCCCATTTTGTGAGGAATGGAACGGGTTTTAATATTTTAGGCTATTTTTTACGTAATCCTGAACGCCCTCCGTAAACGCAAATTAGGTCATACAACTTATCAATATGTATAAATTACTATAATATATTGATATGACAAAAAATTAAAGGGTAAATTCTTGAAATATTATAAAATTACTGCAGCATCAAATGTACTTTGCAATAAATTCAATAGTTCTTAGAATTTTCAACATATCTTCCATCCGCCATTTTGTTTCACAGCGCGGGAACAACGCCGTTCCGTTTTTCACAGAAAATAAACAAACCACTTGATGCCGCAGTAACAAGTACATAAAATCGCGCTTACCTGGACTCCTGTGATGTGTTCCAACAGCTCTGCGAGCGTCACAGGCTTCTCCCCGTCCATCATCACGGTGTCTCCAAGGTGGACCTGCCCATGTGATGTGTCGCCCAAGCATATTCGGCATTTGTCCATCCCATCTCCTCTGATTATATGCGATATTAGAGCTTTGACGTCCACCTGCCGATTGACTTTATGTAGAGAATCACCGTTTTCAGTCATTTCGCATTAATATTACTATATTGAATTAAAAGCCTATCGTTTGGACAACAATTTTCAATTTTCAATTTTGGTCACAGACAGACCGCAGACAGGATTTAAGGTTTTGATTTTGACGTTTAATTGACATGCAGATAAATGTCAAACGTGATATTTATTTTTTATTTACTTTGCCAGAGCTCAAAATGATTGTAGAAGTTAAAATAATCGGAGGCGACTTATAAAAAGGTATCTATTCATAACTAAAACAAAGAAAAGAAAATGAATGTCCATCGAGCTGAGCAAAGTAGGTGTCGGAAATAAAGCTCGGAGCAGACACGGCTGTATGTTACGACTGATAGCGAGACGCGGCATCCCAATATATTATGTCTTATTTTGTGTCGTGGATTTAAGCTACGTCCGTTATTCGAATCTATAGTACGCTTTTATCACATGCAAGTCTCATGCAAGTACATAATATTAAATGGCAACATTCATTTCAAATGTCAAAAAAATTAAAAAGCTAAATGTCAATCGATATTGATTGATTCATTGACATTTCTTTCTGAGCTCTTTTGTTTGTAGAAGTTAAAAAAGACAAAATGGTAAATAAATTCTAATTTTCTGGTGTAATCTCTGCCAATTTCTCGCTTTCTTTGTCTTTTTCAAAGACTGTGATCCTTAAACTGTTCTGTGCTATATATATTTTGTGTGTTACCTTCGTAGTTTTCGGTGAAATAACAGAGTCAACTTTCCGGGATTTGGTTCTAGAAGATATCTGTATTTTTAAGATTTTTCTGTGTAATTACGCGTCTGAGCAGTAGTATGGGTATGAAAACGTATTGTTTATCCTCATGTGAGCGGTTTTTGCTGTTATATCTGTGTTTATTTCTCGTAATTTGTCCAAAAAGTCGGGCTTTTGAAGACTCATCTGTAATGTCAGGTGATCGAACTTCTATGTACCAAATGTTCACATGACTGCTAATTCTTGTGATAAACTGTCGTCTTTTCATCTTTTTATCGATATATTTATGTTCGTTAGTGAAGAAATTACATATTCCGTTAATTTAATTCACAATTCCGCTATTGTTGACAAAAAAAACGTACATATTAGTTAGACCTAAAGTTCGTGACTCATAGTAACAACCTGTATTCTAAAACCTTAATACTGACTGCAGTATAATATGAATAAGCATAGTAGGAAATATAAATAGCAAAGAAAAATATAATGATCATGACAACAGCTTTGATTAATAAAACCGAACTGTATTAAAGTAAAGTTGCAAGCTTGTGTGTGAGTCTGTTACTTCTTAACATTTAAATGGCTGAACCAATTAAGTATAGGGTTAGATTAGACCTTAATCAAACATATAAGCTGCTTATTATCTTAGAATAACCAGAGTGGCATGATGTGACACTGATAGTTAGTTTTTTTATAATTAAGGTTATGGCTGTGGCTAGATTTTTATAATTAAGGTTAAATGTATGTTTGTATGTATTTGCCAAAAAAGTATTTAAGTATTATATCATTTATCTAGTGCCTATGACACAAGCATTTGCTTAATATGTATCTAGATGGCGCTGTGTGCAATGTCTGGTAATAAATTTATGAATGTGTGTTGCAGCAACCGCAGATCCTAGTCCTGAAGGAGGGCACAGACCAGACGCAGGGCAAGCCCCAGCTCATCTCAAACATCAACGCTTGCCAGCTCGTCGTAGATGCTGTGAGTATACCTGATTACATATAGGTAATTAACTTGAACATATTAGCCAAAATGTGAAAGAGATGACTAAAAATGTTTAATGAACAATGAGAAGTAGCCATACTTATCGGTTGAAAAAATGAATTCTTCTTCCTATCGTATGAGAGTGGTCAACTCTGGTGTTAATAGTTATCAAGCCACCCTAAAGGCCTCTGACATGGCTTAACTTAAGTATTGTTTTAAATAATTAATGTAATTGGCTTTGGCCGTTTTGATCGTTATTAAATAAATAACAACTACTATAAATACTAGACAAACAGCCGGGACTTACAATTTTACGTGTGATCTGACCCACGGAAGGAATGCCACTTTTTGGTCACTCATTTGAGTACTGACATGCAATTTTATTGCCTCCGCTAGCTGAGCTACTACAAATAAAAAAATAATTAAAAAGGTATTCATTTACTTATTTGATTTATAGGTGAGCTCTGCATAGCAAATTGCTAATATATATGATATTTCATTAATTGTATTGTCCTCCTACAGTCTATAATTATACAGCATCATCATCATCATCCACAGCCCTTGGGATCCCACTGCTGGGTATAGGCCTCTCAGGGGTATAATAATTTTGTGTGAAGTGTATATAATTAAAGGTGTTCCTAACGGCTATATTCACTCAACGAATTATATTCAAACACTCGTTGAAAAAAGCACAATATTTTTTCTGCTATAATATTTTTAACGGGTATGTTCAAACACTAAAATATTTTTATTCATTTTCGTTCATTCATAAAAATAAAACAAATCAATTTTATTTCAATTCAATCTGCTATTTTTTGGATACTTCAAATAACAATCTTAAACTATTGTGTTAAATTTATTAGAAATATTGATAAACATCTGTAAGACCAGGCAGTAAGGTTGATTTTTAAAGCGATTTTCTTTTGGGGTTCATTTCAATCGTTTCAATCTCGTTCACTTTTAATATTTTTATTCATTTTAGTTCATTCGTTAAATTAAAACAAATCAATTTTATTTCAATTCAATCTGCAATTTTTTGGAAACTTCAAGTAACAATCTTAAACTATTGTGTTAAGGTTCATTTTTCAATATGTGTTTATTAAACCTGTTAATTTTATTAGAAATATTCGATAAACATCTGTAAGACCAGGCAGTAAGGTTGATTTTTAAAGTGATTTTCTATTGGGGTTCATTTCAATCTCATTCAGTTTTATGAATAATGTACCTTAGCAACATCTGTTTTAGCATGGAGGAACGACTTAGTACAATATTTATTAAGTGAATGTGAGAGACAAGTAGTATTTTATGTTTTCACTAGGTAGCGCAAGTGTATGACGTTTGCAATTGAGTGGTTGGAAAAAATAACGAGAAAACAGCATATAGCAACAAACTGTTAAACTATTTAGCAGGTTGCCACATTATAATATTTTATTCGTTATAATTATCTGCTACCTAATATAACGCACACCTTTATATATAATTGTACACTTCACACCAAATCTTGTATGTATCTTGTGTATAGAAAAGTGGCCTCTTTTTTTTTTGTATGTTCGTCGATCAATCCACCAACATATAGAAGTCGGAGATGTTGTCCATATATGTCCAAATTTTGAAAGTGGCCTCTAATAGTTAAGTTTAGAGATATATGTAAGTTCCATCCCTTTCTGTGAATGTAACCTTCTCGTATTATGTCTGCAGGTGCGCACGACCCTGGGCCCTCGGGGCATGGACAAGCTGATAGTGGACCACCAGGGCAAGGCGGTCATCTCCAACGATGGAGCCACCATCATGAAGGTATGTCTTATCATTCAATATTAAGGACTAGAGAATCTAAAGGTT
This sequence comes from Macaria liturata, assembly GCA_964023185.1. NCBI lineage: Eukaryota > Metazoa > Arthropoda > Insecta > Lepidoptera > Geometridae > Macaria > Macaria liturata. The sequence goes on along the minus strand of OZ026809.1, from coordinate 13,268,213 downwards.
ATGGTGTTATCTGTGGAAGGATCTGCAGGGTGTCTCACATTGGGAATATTTCCGCTCGGAAACGAAATGCCAATCAAAGACGTCAAAACTGACTTATTTTAACCGACAACAGTCATCCGCCAATCATAGAAGTTACAAGGAGTTCCGAAGTTGTGAAACACCCTGCAGAGCACTTACCATGATGTACATAATGTATGGAAGAAACATCCTCAAATGAAAATAAAACAAATGTGGAATAAAGTCTTAGTGAAATGACTAAATGTGGAGAAAGAAAAAAAATGATTAAGCCAGGTTAATTACAGCACAGATATGCTTCACCTTTAACCACAATATGGTTTGTGTGAGTATAACTAGGTTTAACATTTATCTGTCCAGAAAACGAACCTGTAATCTCAGTCTTGGAAATTATATCTCTTGAATATGTTGTTACCAAATACCAAGGTATCCCACCTAAACATAGTATTATTTTTACATTAGTGTAACATCTCTCTTAAGTCTTATTCCTCATGACTGAGGGTCGTTGGTAAATGTTACATGGCCAATGATTAAAAGAAATGGATCCATTTTCCGAACATGTAATGTGGACTGATAGTAGATATGAGGCTACCAACCAATGTCACATCATAACATACAAAAATCAGTTATTTTCATTTTTTATTAAACAAAATTATGTTTTCTATTTCAGTTGTTGGACATTGTCCACCCGGCTGCCAAAACTTTGGTGGATATTGCTAAATCTCAAGATGCTGAGGTATGTATCAAATTTATCTACTTTTTGTGTTTCAAGTGATGGAGATATTTCACAAGGAGATAACTTTGGAAAGGTGTCTAAAACTCTAGTCATCAAACACATTTATAAAGTTTTAATCTGGAAAGTAATTGTTATGTCTTCTTCTTCTTAATTCATACATTTGAGAAGAAGAAGATTGTTATGTAATGCATGGTTATTATGTTATGTTTACTAATTTTTATCACAAAAACAAATATCTCGAAAAAGACATGTCAGACACAAATCACCCACAGGAAAATGTTTTTATTTTGTAAAATGATTTTATATGATTATAAACACGGATCCAATTTCCTAATTCCATTGAGGAAATTCATATTGTATGATGACATCATCCCACACATGACTTTCCCATACAAATGTTCCATACATTAACACCACACATATATTGCAGGTGGGTGATGGCACCACATCCGTGGTCATATTGGCCGGGGAACTGCTGAAGAGACTCAAGCCTTTTGTAGAAGAAGGTAAGGAATGAATATTTAATTTTTTGAAAAATTCTTTCTAACTGACTTCATTTTTCGGTCAGAAACTCTGGACATCTTTCATTCATTTCTGGGCCTGAAATGCATTGCCTTTTCTCGAAAACTGCTAGGCGGATTTTGATGAAAATTGTAGTGTTTCCTAAGTTGAAATGTACAATATTATAATAAGGAGAGATCATATTGATATCAATTATAGTATCTGAGGAAACCATGATGAAATAACACCTAAACTTACAATATTGTGATATCAATTAAAAAAAATTTGGCCTAATCGAGAAAATTTAACAAACATAGCACACATTAATACAAAATATTATGCTATGTTTAGAAACCTATATTGATATACTCAAGTTTTATCCAATTCCCACAATATTATTACAAATATACAAGTTGAATTTAATTATTCAAGATAGATTTGTCAATTGGACACAGTAACTAGACTAAATAAAGACTTTAGGAGTCAAGACTTTGGGGCTGTGGGGTCCGGGAGCCTACACTATTTTCCAAAACCTCTCGGAGCGCTTGGTTGACGAGACGCGTGACCAAAATGCTATCCTTTTTCTGGCTTAACGTATCAGCATTGCCATTCAGCGTGGTAATGCGGCCAGTATGCTGAGCACGCTGCCCTCTGGCAGTGGGCTGGAGCACTTAGACTATCATTAGACTTTTCTAAAGATTTTCTAAGTGCCCCCCTTTTATTTGTTGTAGTTAGAAGTAGTAAGTTTAGTTTTTCTTTCCTTGTTTTATGTAATAATACATAAAACAAGGTTGTAAATAAAAATTGGGTAACTTATATCATAAAAATAATCTTAATTAAATTCATAAGATAATATCGTTTTTTTACACTTAATTGTATTGTATTTGTTATAATTGTTCGTGTGTACACTTGCAGGCGTCCACCCGCGCATCATCGCGCGCGCCGTGCGCACGGCCGCCAAACTGGCCGTGGACAGGGTCAAGGAGCTCGCCGTCAAGATCGACAATAGGAGCAGCGACGAGCAGAGGTGAGACACACTGTCACAGTCACGTGGACACTTGCAGGCGTCCACCCGCGCGTACTTTTATTACCACTAACATGTACTTGAAAATACGGCAGAATGTAGTCAAACATAAGGTGGTAAATAAGACGATAGTCCACTCTATGAATCAGAAGAGAGTGTGTGGTACACACGCATGCGTCGTGGACTTGTGTTGACACTTACATGTGCTTGGTGAAAGTATGGCTGAATGTAGTTAAACGTAAGGCGGTAATATAAACTTTTAATAAGTTTATATAGTACTCTATCAATAAGAAGAGAGTAGGATGTACACATGGACTTGAGTTTCCACTTACATGTGCTTTGTGAAAAACGCCCGTCTATGGGTAATCTCTATCTTTGTGTCGATACCCCAATGCTGGGGGTCGTGACCATTCTTATCGAATGAGAGTAACCAATTCTGGTGTCGAGAGTTCAAACCGCCCTAAGGGCCTCTGACATGACTTAACGACTGCCGAACTAGACAAACTGCCGAAACTTATAATTTAACGTGTCATCCGACCCACGGAAGCCCCCATAATGGAATGCCACTTTTCGGTCACCCATCCGGAACTGACCGCGGCGATCTTTGCTTAAAATTGGTAATCGCATGCGATTCCCTCCACTAGCTGAGCTAAGGGCGCTTCATGACATTATTTCTTTACGATGATTCGCCACTTTCTCCGATTCCCAGCGACGTGAACTGCATCTGCTACACTTGTGTTGAGGGCAACTTTTATCTGATCAGACCATCGCGTCGGACTTCTCCCTCTAGGCCTTTTGCCCTCCAGTTTTCGAGTGACAATTAATTTCTGCAGATTGTGGTTAAATATTAGCCGGTAAAATAAGACGATACAAAGTCCACTCTTTAGCTTTTAAAGTTTTCAAATAATGCTCCACTTATTCTCATGTTGTCAGCAGAGTGGGCTGCTTTGTCCTCTGTTCGCATGCATAGCCTAAGGGGTTAGAGACTTCTTATGTTTTCGAATAAAAAATTATCATCATTGTCGGCACAGAGGCCGCTATAGCAGGACATAGCCTTCCGTCATATGCCGTTACTCCTTGTTTCGTGTATATTTTACCCAGGTGTGTGTTGCCTTTGTTCGAAACCCATCTCACATTAGAACCTGTAATTTATTTAATCTGTCTTTTGTTCCATTCGTCCATTCTCGAACTTTCTTGGTGTCCCCTTCTCTCCGCGACCATATTGTAGTGATAAAGTCCGTGTCCGATGTACCTTGTATTTCTATAAAATATATCCACTTTTTATTCCACGCTCGAACAACCTTCAATCTTGTTGATGTTGTCTCGCCACCGTTGAGTATATACTTAATGAGTTTTTTCCTTATGTTTTCCAGAGAGTTGCTGATGAAGTGCGCGGCCACGGCGATGTCGTCGAAGCTGATCCACCAGCAGAAGGGCCTCTTCTCCAAGATGGTAGTGGACGCCGTGCTGTCCCTAGACGCGCCCCTGCTGCCCCTGGATATGATCGGTGAGTCATGTCCAACAATATGCTGACTCAAAGAAATAACGCCCGTATTCACAAACAAAACTTCCCTAAGTAAAGCATCAACACTGTGCTAAGGGTAACACTTCTCAGTGCGTTCCATTCATCGAGCCTTTCTATTCATAGACAAAACTTAAGTAGGTAATGCTTGGCAAAGTAAACGCACTGCGTGAAATGGCGACATGTGATTGGTCCATTTTGTATTGCTAAGTTCATGGTGGAGTTTGACAGGAGTAAATGACAATCAAATCAAATAAAAAGGCTTTATTTACAATAATAAAATATAAAAACAAGGGAAGAAAAACTAAACATACTACTTCTAACTACTACAAATAGGGGCACTTAGAAAATCTTTAGAAAAGCCTAAAGATAATCTAAGTGCTCCAGCCCACTACCAGAGGGCAGCGTGCCCAGCATAAAAATAACAATAAAAATAACCTAAAACCGTTTGTTTAGAAACGTTGTCGATTTGTCGTCTTAATTTTAATTGAATAATAAGCTTACACTTGTGTGTGTATTGTATTTAAAAATGTCGCAGCACTTAGAAACACCAAATAAAAAAAAAACATTACGGACGCGATGTGGTAAGTGAAATTTTAGAAATTTCATTTTTCTATCTTTACAAATTATGAACATTGTTATGTTAATATTTTGCTTTTAAGTATTTAATTTTAACTTGGTTTAATATGGCATATTGACTGGCAAACTAAGGAAAATTTAAGTATACCTACATATAAACGAAAATTTTGAGTGACTTATAAATAAAACAATATAATTAATTGTATTCCAGTTCTAAGAAAATACCATTCACCATTGAAAAGCAATAAAATGTTGAGGTACATACATTATTATGGTTTATTTTATTTCTTAAAAGTGGCTTCTAAGAGAATACCACTTATTATTCTAAGAGAATACCACTTATTACTCCTTCATAAACGCTGCAAAAATCGGTAAACAAGTATTTAAACATAACCAGCCATACAACTATGATAAAGACAAGCCCTATGCGTAGGTTAAAATAGCTAGCGAGCTCCCTTGGCTGTGCGCGCGTTTAAAAGGACGCATAGTGCCGGCCGCCACTCAAGTATTGTTTATGAATAGGTTTTTGGGACCATGTGCGTCCGCGCGCGCTGTGAGACCTCAAAGTATCGTTTGTGAATACGGGTGTAAGTCTATGAGGAAAAGAAATCTGAGACTCCTGTGGACTCTTTTTCTTTAGTTTAGAAATTAAGTGTCCCCTGCTGCCTTTGAACGTAATTGGTGAGCCTCGTCCAGCAATATGCTGACTCAAAGAAATATGTCTATATGGAAAAGAAATCTAGGACACCTGTGGACCCTTTTTTTAGTTTAGAAATTAAAGTGTCCCCTGCTGCCTCTGGACGTGATCGGTGAGTCACGTCCAGAAATATCCTGACTCAAAGAAATAAGTATATAGGGAAAGAAATTCAGGGAGCTTGTGGACACTTGTGCTGCAAAAGTGTCCACTAGTGTGGGAAGGCATCAACTTTTGATTCCTATAATTTTGTTGGATAATTTAAGTTACAATTAGTTTTTAAACTCTCTAATCTTTAAAATTAAACAGTTTGTGCTTGTGTTAGAGCGCCTTGTGTCTTTATGACCGCCAAGGAATTATAATAAAATCCCCTAACTACGTGACAGGGGAGTCACGACCCTCAGTAATAAGGACATACGACTCAAAAAATTGATTTAAAAAAGACCAAATATTTACGCAATCTTCCATTCTATACCAGGCATCAAGAAAGTGTCAGGAGGTGCCCTGGAAGACTCGTTCCTTGTATCCGGGGTGGCGTTCAAGAAGACGTTCTCGTACGCAGGCTTCGAGATGCAGCCGAAGAGCTACGAGGGCTGCAAGATTGCGCTGCTCAACATCGAGCTGGAGCTCAAAGCGGAGAGGGATAATGCTGAGGTATGTAGGTGTTGAAAAATACAGGCATCGAGGGGTCTCCCTCGGCAAGGTACAAGATAGATATCTATATATTATATAGTATTCACAGGAGCCTATACCTACATTTATAGGAATGTGTTTACACTTGAGCATAATTCGTCTGACGGTAAGCGATAAGTATGGTGTAGAAAAAAAAAATGCCATGACGCCTAAAGGAGTAGGCATATACCCAGCAAGGATCATTGGTTTCGGCCATTAATTACATAAACTCATTATTCATACATGTATAAACAGCCAATGATTATAAACAACGGATCCAATTACTGAAATGGTTGTGTGGTTACATACATTTATGAGGCAAAAATAACACAAGTAGTAGTAATATACCATACTAATATAAGCTCTGGTCAATATTTTTGTATCTATACCGAAAAACCCGGTCAATCATTGAAAATTCCCAGTAAAGGACGAATAAAATAAACTTACGTTTTTATATGATTGTTTCTCTAATACTACCTGCGTCTCTCTGTCAGGTGCGCGTGGACAACGTGCGCGAGTACCAGAAGGTGGTGGACGCGGAGTGGCAGATCTTGTACGAGAAGTTGGCGGTGCTGCACGCCTCCGGGGCCAACGTGGTGCTCAGCAAGCTGCCCATCGGGGATGTGGCCACGCAGTACTTCGCCGACCGGTCAGTACGCTGCTGGGCATAGGCCTCCTCGCGCTACCAAAGATGATGCTCCTGTGATTTTCTAGTCCTGTCTTAAAAGTTTATAATCTACATTGAGACCAAGACAAGTCAGTTCGCACTACTGCGCGTATATCTACTCACTTTATGTTGATACGCCAGCGGATATATTAGCATGTAATTTTTGGTCGATGAGTTTCGATGTGTTCAGTAAAACTATACCTTAGACCAGTCCGTGTACACTATTGCTTATAAATTGCTGTGGATACACTGCTGGATATAGGCCTCATACTTTTGATGCCATCTATTGGTCCTGCGCTCTAAGAGTCCACAGAGTGTAAAAAATAAAATAAACAAGCCAATGATTATAAACAACGGATCCAATTACTGAAATGGTTGTGTGGATTACAACGTTTATGAGGCTTAATTAAACTTTTGCTAAATCTTTGTAAAAGCAGATATTGTTACCAAAAACTGTCTGTTAATCACTTAATAATTCCTAAAAAGAAGAGTGTGTTGATTACCAACAAGTATTATACATCATACCTGCCTGTGCATGTGATTATTTAAATTGCTATAATCCAAACCCAGGCTTCACGTTCAACCACAGATACGCTCAGACCATTTTGCTCATCTGCTGATTAAGAAAAAAACTAGTTTTTCTATTCTATCGGTTTACGTAATATACCTAGTTGATAGATCACTAATCACTATATATAATAGATATAGTGATTAGTGATCTATCAACGCACAGCCCAAACCACTGGACGGATTGGGCTGAAATTTGTAATGAAGGTAGATGTTATGACGTAGGCATCCACTAAGAAAGGATTTTTGGAAATGCCACTTTTAAAGGGGTGAAAGGGGATAGGGGATGCAAGTTTTACTTCTTAATGCGGGCGAAGCCGCGAGCTCCCACTAGTACGGAATATGTCTAAAGATAAACATAACATAAACATAAACATATTTATTGCAAAAACATTGTACATAGAAATTAAGGCTCTGCCTTCTGCTTTAGTTAACAACTGTGTTGCAGAAGGCAAGGTCTTTCAGTGGAACATTACATAGATGATTTACAATATATACTTTGCTATTAATATATTATAATGAACCTTAAAAAAAGTTAAAACAACATTCAAAAGTTTGTATTTTGAAAGGTTTGTATATTGCCCATGTTTGTGAAATATAGTTGTTGTGTATTATGAAAGTGTGTATGTATAATAATGTATACGTGCGTGTATATGTGTGTGTGTGTGTGTGTGTGTATGTGTATGCGTACGTGCGTGCGTGGGATTATGAATGCTATGATGATTGTTTGTTCGATTTCTTACATTAGATATTTTTCAAACAATTTTTCTGTATTATCATAGTTCAGCATGCCTAACCATTTAACTATTACAAGTTTTAGTTTATGTTGTGTTAGTTTTTTAGTGTCAAAGTAAGTGTTTAGATTATTGTACAATTGAGGTGCAAGGTGACAGTAATGTCTCCAGGCGACTTCACTGTGGTATGCGGGGACTGGACATTTAGATATCCGCTTGTCAGCACAGGGTAGAGTAGGTATAGTTAATTTATGATATCTACGTATGCATTGTAAGATGAAGAGTTTACGTACTGTAAGAACGTTGCATTTTTTATATAGGTCTTCAGTGGGATACAAAAATGGTAGATTGAGCGAGACTTTTAAAAGCGCCCGTTGTGCTCTTTCAGCTATTATTAGATTAGTTTTACCTGCCCCACCCCAAGAGCTTATGCAGTAGCTGATAGCGCATTCCGCTAGTGCTTTATAGGTCTGTATGAGAAGTGTTTCATCAGCAACGTTTTTTAAAGCTTTGAACACGTGTATAAGCTTTCTAGTTCTTTTAGACACCATGTCGATATGAGCGGCCCAGTTTAGTTTGTCATCAATAATTATACCTAGGTACCTAATAGTGCTTGTACTGGTCAGCGTGTTACAATTGCAGGTAGAGGGAGGAGAGTCACGTTTACATGGGAAACAATGAGCTTTTATAGTAAGTGATAAGGAGGGTCTAGAAGCATTGGTTTTGCTGAATGACAAAAATTTAGTTTTTGAAGTATTTAGTGACAGTAGGTTATTTTCGAGCCAGGAAACTGCTTTTGAAAGTCCGGTCTCTGCCTTTTTATAAACTAGTGACCAACTTATATCTTTATAGAGAAGTACAGTGTCGTCAGCGAACATTAAAATGGCGAAAAAACATAAAAAGATGGCGAGTATGATGAATAAGCTGTAATTATGATTACCATGGAGGGAGTTGGGGGACACTTTTACCCAGGAGTGGGACACAATAGGTTAACATAAAAAAATAATTGTCAAAAACTTAACAGACTAACTAACCTTTATTTTTCCATACAGCGACATGTTCTGCGCGGGCCGCGTGCCCGACGAGGACATGAAGCGCACGCAGCGCGCGTGCGGCGGCGCCGTGCTCTCCTCCGTGCGCGACCTCAAGCCCGAGGCGCTCGGACACTGCAGCCACTTCACGGAGCGCCAGGTCGGCGGCGAGCGGTTCAACTTCTTCACCGGTGAGGCTTATACTCAGTACTAACTATCTGGCATCGATACAACTATGGTTATAGACTCATATTCTTCACTAATGACCGTGGACTTCTGCCAGCCCCTAAGTGGGACTGGTAGGACCTCTTCGAAATAAATTTCCTTTGAGGGACAGGGCTCCGGGGCACGCAGGCTCCGGGGAAATGAGAGGGAGGGTTCCTTAGCCGGCTGTTTCTTTTGCGGCTCGACCATGCTAGGACCGGCCGGGCCGCTTTTTTAGTAGATGGGAGCCTCCTCATAAGCTAATGCCAGGGAAAGAGCTACTGACACAACACTGTACAATACATTTGCAAGAGGGTATTGAACCTGTGGTATCCTCACTGGTGATATCATTCTTTGACACATCATTTAGTGTGCACAAGTCACATGCACTGTGATTGGACAGTGTCAGACCAATCACTGCAATGTTTTACCTCTTTCACTAGTTGATAGGTTAGAAAGCGAGCGCGAGAGAGACAAAACACATTCTACTGAGTAGTTGTGAAAACAGTGATCAATGTTTACTGGTTACATTGTAAACGAATTGAGCCAATGATTATAAACAACGGATCCAATTACTGAAATGGTTGTGTGGATTACAACGTTTATGAGGCTTAATTTCACTAAACTACATGATTGCCTGTTATGATATTAAATAATATTATGAGGTGTTAGCTAGGAAACAGTTAGACCGAATGTATTAAATATCATTTAAAACTAATTAAATTAAAATAATGTATACCTAGATAAAAAAATATATATATACTTAGCACATAAAAAAAATAAAATACTTCTTATATTTCTAGCGTATGATAAAGAAACCACTCCGGATGGTAAGAAAAATGACAAAAGCAAATCAAATTTGTAGTTTGTTTCATTAAGTACATAGTTATTGTAGTTTTAAGTACATATTGTAGTTACGAAACGAAATGAGTAAACAAACAGTCTGTTACTTTGTAATTCGTTTATTACTTTAAATTTTATATTATGTATTATAGGTATGTACATATAATATACATTCGTTAGATCACATCCGTACTTTTATAGTGTGAACTTTGATCCAATGTCAGTTTGTATATCTTTGTAAACTAAATTTGAGTTTTAGGTATAGATAGATAGATAGAATATTCTTTATTGTAACACACACAAAAATAAAATACAAAGAAATAGATTAAACTTATACTAGTGCCACAAGTGGCGGCCTTATCGCTAAAAGCGATCTCTTCCAGGCAACCATTGGATGGAGAGAAATTAATAAAGGATAACAGAGGACGTGGTTTACAATAGAAATAGAAGAGATAAAATAAATAACACAAACAATCATAGTTATAATAATGTACATAAATATAGATATGGTGGATTTCAAAATGTCTTTATTTAGTAACAGGTATATTTAATGTAACAATTTAGTCAAGTTAGTGTGTATGTAAAGGGTCACAGTATTCCTAGTAAAAGTATTTTTTTTCGTATACTTAAACAATTTTTTAATAACAATTGCAAGCAGTAAACAAAATGTAGATAAGGTATATTTGCCGGTGCGGCAAGGACAATGATATAATATAAACACTGATATATTGAGAAGTATAAAAGTATATTGTAGTCCTCAATTAGATTAACACTTTAACTTATATACTTAATACTACGCGTGCTAAGTGCTACTATGTAAACAGCATCTTATCTTCATATGCAGATAGATCACATAATGCAGATAAGAAGATGTCGCCTTTTGCTCCTGGCACATATACCAGTATGCGAGTGCAAGTTATATTGTATAAATATTATGTTAAAAAACTAAATTTGATTCCAGCAGGGTGTATTACAAATTCGGAACGTTTCCGCTCGGAGAAACAAAACGCCAATCGTAGAACTCCTTGTAACTTCTACGATTGGTGGATGACTGTATCGGTTAAAGTAAGTCAGTTTTGACGTCTTTGATTGGTATTTCGATTCGAAACGTTCCGAATTTGTGAAATACCCTGCAGGTATACTCTGTATGGTGTTACTTAAAGGTGTTCGTTATATTAGGTAGCAGATAATTATAACGAATAAAATATTCTAACGTTGCAACCTGCTAAATAGTTTAACAGTTTGTTGCTATATGCTGTTTTCTCATAATTTTTTCCAACCACTCAATTGCAAACGTCATATACTAGCGCTACCTAGTGAAAACATTAAATACTACTTGTCTCTCACATTCACTTAATAAATATTTTACTAAGTCGTTCCTCCATGCTAAAACAGATGTCGCTAAGGTACATTATTCATAAAACTGAACGAGATTGAAATGAACCCCAATAGAAAATCGCTTTAAAAATCAACCTTACTGCCTGGTCTTACAGATGTTTATCGAATATTTCTAATAAAATTATTAGGTTCATTTAACACATATTGAAAAATGAACCTTAACACAATAGTTTAAGATTGTTATTTGAAGTTTCCAAAAAATAGCAGATTGAATTGAAATAAAATATATTCGTTTAATTTTTAACGAATGAACGAAAATGAATAAAAATATTTTAGTGTTTGAACGTTTGAACGTACCCGTTAAAAATATTATAGCAGAAAAAATATCGTGCTATTTTTAACGAGCGTTTGAATATATTTCGTTGAGTGAATATAGCCGTTAGGAACACCTTTAGTGTTACGTTACTACGATAAATACTTTTTGGACGAACATTTGTAACCCCTTCTCTCGGTGTATATTCCAGGGTGCCCGGCCGCCAAGACGTGCACGCTGATCCTGCGCGGCGGCGCCGACCAGTTCCTGGAGGAGACGCAGCGCTCGCTGCACGACGCCATCATGATCGTGCGCCGGACCATCAAGAACGACGCCGTGGTCGCCGGTGAGGGGGCTCTTTGTACATTGCACCACCAGCAGGGCGAGCACGGCACCAGGACTTATAGAACTAATTCCTGCGAACTACAATCCAGGGGTCTTCAAATCTAGATTTAATAGGTATCTTCTAGGTAAGCGTGTTACACCCTAGGCTGCAGCAATGCTTAAAATCAGGCGGCCTGTAGTCAAACGTAAACCTATCGAAACACCCCGCTGGAGTTAAAAATAAAGTCTTTCCCACCATTTTATCTACTTGTTGTATGGTGACAGGAGTATAAAATGGTTGAAAGACTAATAGTCCTCGTGCCTTGCGTGCCCTGCTGGGTGATAGATGAAATTTATTTAAAAACAACCAAGAACCGAATTTAAGTCCACTGTCAATATCTCACTTGAGTCATATTTCCTCATGACTGAGGGTCGTGATTCCCCCGCAGAATTAATTCGTTAGGGGAGTTCTCTTGTGCAGATACATCGTGGTGGGCGCCCAGGTCCTTCCCCGGAAGACACATGTCTTCGGATATTGTGGTCTTCAAACATGTCGTGCTCTCACGATGTTTTCCGTCACCGCTAAGCGAGTGCAAATCCACACATAACTTGAAAACACAAGTCATTGATGTAGGGCCGGATTCGAACCAGGGTGCGTCTGAATGTAAAGCAGACACTGGAACCACTGAGCCACACTCGCTTTGGTCGACGACATCGTCAAACCATCTCGCGGCCGGACGACCCACTCCTCGCCTGCCAGTTCTAGGCCACCATTGTTTTTAATTATCTCAGTTTGTGTCACTCTATAGAGCTTACTACTTTCTTCTTGTACGTGTGTGACATCTCAACGGAATATCAGCACTGGTTACATAACAAAGAAATTGACCTTTTTTTAACACGGAATAGGCCAACGTTTGACTACAGCAATCTAATTTGTTCCACGTTTTCCTAGGAGAAACCTATTTACTCTGGATTTGAAGATCCCTGGTTTATAATTTTCTGGAAAAAGGGCTCCAGGAAGAGAGTTCCATAGTCTCGCTGTCCTTACTACGGAGGTAGAAGCAAAGCGCTTGGTGCCAGTCTTTTGAATTTCCACCATGAACCGGTGACGCCCCGCTGACTTCCTGCTCGTTCGACGGTGGAATGGAGACGGAGGAATAATGTTGTGAAGCGCAAACTCACCGAAATGTAACCGATAGAAGACGGACAGGCTAGCAACCTTGCGACGATGTTCCAAGCTTTGGAGTTTCGCTGTAGCAACGGTGCTTCGTGCTAGTCTTTGGTCCTTCCACCATGAATCGGAGACGTCCCGCTGACTTCCTGCTTGTTCGACGGTGGAATGAACCTCACATGAACCCAACACATGTTATTTCCAGGCGGCGGCGCCATAGACATGGAGATCTCGGCGCACCTCCGCGAGTACTCGAAGAGCGTGGCGGGCAAGGAGCAGCTGCTGCTGGCGGCCGCCGCGCGCGCCTTCGAGGCCATCCCGCGCCAGCTGGCCGACAACGCGGGGCTCGACGCCACCAGCCTGCTCAACAAGCTCAGGCAGAAGCATCATGCAGGTATGTTATTAAAAAAATATATAATTATATAGTTTTTGTGTGTAGATATGTATAATCCGTAAATAAATGTTAATGTTTGTTATTATTAATTGAATGAATTCAGTTAAAAAAATGAGCTGAAACTGATAAAAACAGAAAGGTGTGGCACAAGGTGATCCGCTAACACCCGGTATATGTCATATACATATGTACATATAATTATGCCATACGTGTATACTTACTGGTACATTACTAGGCAAATCTTTGAGTATAGATGTCAAATATAGAAAACAGTACATGTAAACATGTTTAGGACAAGTTCAATCCTTACACTCATAAAATGTTTTGTAGTTTACCAGGTGTATAGAAGTTGGTTTCTTCTATACAAACTCACTAGATAGTTCCAACGTTACTTAAAATTATCCTAGTTGTAATCAAACAAGATGTTGTATGTGAAAGCGTCATAGCTCATTTCCAAGTCGTTAGTTTTAAGAAACTAAAGTCTTCTATAAAAGATTACAGCGATTCCAGTTATCCTGTGAATGCTTACGACTTTTTACAAACGTTATTTCCCTTCCGTTGCAGGCGAGGTGTGGTTCGGCGTGGACATCCAGAAGGAGGACGTTGCTGATAACTTCGAGGCGTGCGTGTGGGAGCCAGCCGTCGTGAAGATCAACGCCATCACAGCCGCATGCGAGGCCGCCGCCATGGTTAGTAAAAATAACTAAAATATGCTTTGTATGGGAGTGACGATTGCAACTTGTACAACTTTTTGAATAGTTATTTCTCAAAAACGGTGTCTCGGGAGAAAAAAAAATATTGATACATATTTTGTAGATTATTTTATGATCTACAAATTTGTCTCAAATATTTTTATGATAAAACTTGCCGTTTCGCTGAAAATCGCGAAAAGGTATTTTTTTTTTTACGACTATTTTTTCCATACAGTGAAATGATGGGGTACTTTTAATTTTTATTTTTAATCATATTTTTAAATCTTACTGATTTTCAGCTTGATGGGAATTTATATACCTTCGCTATCATTTTTAGGTCTAGATTGACCAGACTGTAATGTCATCATTACTTAGACATTTCTTAAATTTTCATTCATGTAGTGTTTTCATAGAAACAGTTTATACAAATCCCTCATTAATTAGGTACTAGTTTAGGTATATCTATTCCAATAGTATTTAATTTATTATTCTACTTCTTACTCCTAATATTATAAAAAAAAATGTGTATGTATTTGTTACTTTATGCTCAAATGGTTTAACGTTTTATTCTTTGCCGTCGATGTTAATGAAAATAATTTGTGGGTCACATCACAACAAAGACAGTGTAATTTGTTATTGGTACGATTTAATTGAAAACTTAATCAAAATATATATAAGTGTAATTGAAACCTGAATAACTTTAGGATTGTGTCTAAAGTAAACAACTAAGTATACAAATACAAATAGTTTATTGGTCAAAAAATACATATGTAAAACGTACGTATACCTATTTTATGTGATGTAAGATATGCAAATACATTAAAAGTATTTGGTACGCGGTGGAATGACTGACTCCTGCACTAGGTACCAGCAGGCCTACCACAACGTTTTTAAAAGCAGTGTCATTGCCGCGCCGCTGCGATTCCGCTGAAATTCAATGCTGCTAATATTCGTACCACAAGCTTATGACGTAATATCGCGTTCCAGCGGATTTCAAGCGGATTAGGGATGAGACACTGAACGAATGATTTCGCTAAAACTGCATAAAATGAAAGAGTTTGTGATAAAATATAGCACAACCTATAGTAATTTTGCTTTCAAAATTTGTCACTGTCACTGATTTGAAAACAGTTCTATATTTTCTTTGAAACTATCGTACTTGTGTGTTGCCAGATATCGGCTTTAACCGTATTTAGCTTTTTTCAAATACATAATGTAGTAAAAAAGCACAATAACAATTAAAATAATAATAATAAATAAATAATAATTATTATTATTACAATTATAATTTAATAATTATAATACATAGAAAAAAATGAGACAAACATATAATTGCAGATTGAAAAGGCACAATTATTTGTGTATGTTTGGTACATAATTTGGTACATGAAGAACACAATATACCTTCAAAGGGTGTTTACAAATAATATTAATTGTTGTGTGCGGGCCGGTCTATTTGTTTTTTTATTATATATATGTTATTGTGTTATTGTGAATCGGACTCGCGATTCTCGGAACTAGAGGCTGAAATTCTACCAGCAAAGCTACGGGTCGGTAAACCAAAATATTGTCAGTGAAATTGTCATGAAACTAATGAAGTCTTATGAAGACCTTATGAAGAACTTATGAAGACTCTGTAGTGACGGACGAGCAATTAAAAAGGCAAGAAAAAACAAGTGACATCAAATACATGACTGATGACAGATTATTTCTGCGCACCACCAAAACACGAGATGCTTAAAAAAATTATACCACTACTACTAGTGTGATGTCGACTTTATCTAACTTGTAAGTACAAATTATATAACACCCAATTTACGCTTATTCCATTTCCAACATTTTACATTTTCCAACTTTTTTCCAAAGTGTTCGTGCTTATTTGTATACAGAAATGGTACGAACTGCCAGATCACTATGTCTTATTCTCTTTTTTGCTTGTGTGTGTATAAAAAATGTCATGTACGGTATAAAAAAATACTCTGGTAGCACTGAATGATTTTGTAAACAAACTACCATAACAAACTGCCTATAAATTATAACTGTTTTATATATAGAAATGCATTGGGTCCCCGATTTAGAGGTGATACATTTGGTGCTGCATGAATACTACACAGTATGATGGACAGAATACCGCATGAATGTGTTCATGCACAGTGAAAAACTTATCTAGATAAACCAAACACTTTGGATACGCTTCTTAACAAAAAGTTGATTTCTTCAAGCGGCTTTTTGTTCTCGATACAAGCTGATGGAACGTGGTGGATCACCATGACTGTGATCACGATACCAAGACGGTGACAAACCATCATCAACTTCTTACGAGCAAGCAAGGCTGCAGTCGGATATACTCCTTCTATTGGAGCTGGACGATGATCACATTCCTCTGCAAGCATTATAACCACTTAGTAGACGAACGTTTACTCGTGTAAATTACTTTTCTGTGTGAATACTCTAAACATACGATGTGGATACATAAACTTAAAAGTTTTTTTCAATAAATTGATGTTATAAGCTTGAATTTATTTTTACTGGACGACAGTTATTATGTTGGGGAACAATAACACAGAAGTTAGCTCTAATTAATCATCCTTTTTAACTCTAAGATATCATTTAGATTGTTAACTTATGCGTTCTATATTGTGTCTCAACTATACTAATTTATAAAATAGGTTTGTGTGGTGTAGGCATAGTGTGTCGTACATAGTCTAACTATACTGCTACTTTATACCTTTAAGCACAAGATGGGACCTATTTAAGATTTATGTTTAAATTAAACAAATAGTTATTGTACATTTTGTCTTATTAACAGTTAATACCCTATTCACAATAGTATATAACGAAGGGCACTGAGCAAGTCACTGTTCTCAAAGCTAGGCTACACCAACATTCTGCATAACAATGCCCTGCTGCGGTACTGAATCATCGTGATATTGCCACCTCATCTGCTGTGGCGGTAGTGTGATCTCGAACTGGGTCCCTGCTGTAGTTTTGGGTCGTGATAGTTGGCTCTTTAGCTTGCTGTTGGCTGATGAATAATAAATAGCTGCAGCTTGAGATTTATTTTCGTTGCTCCACATATTCACTGGTGTTCGGTATTTTCGCAAAAATTGTGCCGAACCACACACACATAACCATTGTATATCAATTAAATTCAGTTTTCTTTCATATTTTCAATAATTCAAAGGATTTAAATGGAAAAATATCTCAAATACGCAAGCAGATAGCAGCGTTTTTAGCATCTCAAAATAATGTCAAATTGACAGCTCAGCGATAATGATTCCGCTGGCAATTAGACGTTATGGTACCGATTTAGGCAAAACGCCTAGGAAATGAATGAACAAAATCGCGTGACGTCATCAAAACCTCGACGCGCCGCGACACTGATTCCACCTTATTTAAACGTCAGAAACTAGACGTTGTAGTACCGATTATCGCAGCAGCACTGCTGCAGTACTGCTATAAGACGTTATGGTAGGCCTGCTGAGGTCCTGTGTTGCAAGGAAATCAGAGACACCACCACCCCCACACTTGTAACCATGTTTCTTTGCACGAATAGTACATTAATTAAGAAAAACACTAATTAAAACAACTGAGCAAACTTAGAAATTAGAAAAATATATATCAATCAATGAGGAAACAAAAACAATGTAAACAACTGTCAGCTTATCTATTCTTTGAATGGTTAAGAGATTTGTGTGAACTAAACCTATCTCGTGTTCTCCGCAGATCCTGTCCGTGGACGAGACGATAAAGAACGTGAAGGCGCAAGACATGCCCACCGCCGGCGCGCCCGGACGCGGCATGGGCCGCCCGCGCATGGGATAACTCGCTGACTACACCTTATATGTTACGTGTACTGGAGTGCCGGGCTCTGGTGGCGACAGTTTTACAAACTACCTAGTACTTCTTGTCGACAGTTTACAACTTATACTTGAGAGTGGTGTGCTTTCGTGTCGACCGTTTTACAACCAACCTACTACTTCTTGTCGACAGTTTTAATATTTATACTTGAGGGTGGCGTGCTCTGGTGTTGACAGTTTTACAACAATCTAGAAGCCTCTAATAAAACTGTGAAAAATATAATAGTAGTTTAGGCAGGCTCTGGTCAAACGTAAACCGATTCCACGTAAAACAAAGAAACCTAAAAACGCTATCTGTACTTGGTTTGTCATACATAGATAATTTATTATATCAGTAAACAACTATACTAACATAAGAGCATACGGTTCTTTATTGTTTATCATGTAGCATTCCATTTTGGACGCTTCCGTGGGTCGGATGACACGTTAAATTCTAGGTCTTGGTTGTTTGTCTAACACGGCAGTCGTTAAGTCATGTCAGAAGTGCTTTTGGTGGCTTGATAAACTCTCGACATCAGAGTTGGCCACTCTCATTCGATAAGAAGATGGGCCTTACTATGTGAAGACCATTAATGTAAACCAGATTGTAAATCTGTGAAAGATTGTCTCCTCCATTACTGAGGGTCGTGACTCCCCGCAAATTTCACTCATTGGGGAAGTTTTCTTTCTATCTCATATTTTTTTAATATGACAGGATTTCAGTAAACATCAATTTGTAATCATTGTAGCGGCGCTAGGAATTTATTTTACCTAAAAAAGCATTTCTTTAATTTAAACACACTGAGCTTGTTTTGTTGGAAATTGTATGGTATTATTATTTAAATAATGATGTAACGCTTTCACAAACGCTAGATGTTAAGTTATTTTAGATACTATAATAAAAATTACTAAACTGCCTAGTGATGTGTTTCATTTTTTGCTATAATTCCCATAGATATTCGTTGTAAATAATAATAAATATATCAGGACATATCATACTAAGCTTACGCTTGTATCATGGGTACTAGGTACCTAACGGATATAATACATATTATATATACTTACTATACAAACATTTGTTGTAAATAATAAATCAATCAATCAATATTTATATACATATAGATACACACAGCGCCATCTAGCCCCATACTAAGCTTACGCTTGTATCATGAGTACTAGATAATGGATATAACCTACATTATGTATATATGTACTTTGATAAATTAAATCCAACTTACAACATTTTACCAAAAATGTAATTACATATTATATTAATATGAATCGACTTAGTTATAAAAAGGCTATTTATTTGACATGTAACTTTAATAATGATATTTTAGATTTTGAGTACATTATGATCTATTAAGAGTTTCAAAACTTAGCTTGCCTTGAAAATACTTCAGTCTCGCTACACAGGTAAGTAAGAAAGAATAAATCTTATGTATGTACCTACAGGAGATACAAGATTTTGTCAATATAATATTATGAGTATGATAACTAAAATGAAAATTTTAATCTATATATATATATATATAAAAGAAAGTGGTGTTAGTTACACCATTTATAACTCAAGAACGGCTGAACGGATTTAGCTGAAAATTGGTGGGGAGGTAGCTTAGAACCAGGAGACGGACATAGGATACTTTTTATCCCGTTTTTTAGACCCAAAATCTGCTTATTTCTTGGAACAGAGTTCGCCGGGTCAGCTAGTAGTATAATTAGATAAACATGTAAAATTTTACAAACGAATGGATATATAGGTAAGTATTTGTGAAGGATTTCTCAGAAACCTTCGATCAATTATAGTCAGAAACGAATAAACTTTGTGAGAGCTGTTTGTTATTTTATTGTGTGGCGCTTTGTTTAGGTACTTCAAATTCTGCTGTTTCTTTATGTCTAGGGCTGATTTAAACCTAAACAAATGTTTTCTTTCATAAAACAGCTAGGTTCTTATTGAACTAGATCACACAAACAACAGCTAAACTGATCTTTATTCATTTAATTTTATTATTGTACCAACTAAATCCACATTCTTAATGGCAACCGATGATAACTTTGAGAGAATCGAACTGTATGCAGTGTAATATGAACTGTAAGTCGAAACGTTAAGTATCAATTTGGGTTGCGCGTGACGCGTTGTTGTTTAGATTCCCCTCCTATAGAAATCGTAAACAAAGTCGTAAAACTTTTGTTATGCAAAGTTAGTTGAGTCAGGCGCTTGATGTAAACAAGGTTGTAAAGTTATTTAAATGCAAATTAGTTTCTTTTGTGCTCCGTCTAAGAGAGGGTGAACATTCTGGAATGCAATTAAAATACGGTAAACAACTTGTTTGTGTTCGCGCAGGTAGCTAGCGGTGGTGACGCAATGCTTCTAGCATCGTCGACGACATTATAAAGTCAAAAGTTAGCGCGTGTCCTTGTTAACTAAGGATAAAAAATTGTATGAAGCCATGTCAGATACCCTTAGGGCGGCTTTTTAAACTCTAGACACCAGGAGTTGGCCACTCTCATTCAATAATAATATGAAGGCAAACTAGCACAGGGTACTTTTTATCCAAGATAAATGCAGATAACACCGCGGAGCATAGCTAGGTAATAATTAATCTAATGTATAATGTAACTCATTCTTAAGCTTTTATTATTTATATACGTCTTCTTAAGTATTTAATTGTAAGGCCCTCTCAGTGTTGGCTACGGCCCCATTGATGCCCTAAAAATACCGAGCGTAAAGCTTGAGAGAATGTAAATCTAATGTTAATGAAATAGGTAAATTAAACAATTCAATCAATAATCATCACAATCATTTAATTATAAAAAAACTAACAAAACATTAGCTATAACTAATATAATTGTGGAACTCCCTGTCTGACTCCCTGTTCCCCGCGGAATATAACCTTGCGATCTTCAAAGCGAGAGTGAATCGGTTCTTACTGGGTAAGCACGTTCCACCCTAGACCGTAATGATTGCTTACCATCAGGAATTATGGTTAAGTGCAAACCCATAACGTATTTTCATGTCGCAGTTTAAGTATCCATTTAATTGTGTTTTTATATACAATACAAAAGCATACTCATTAATTAAATAAATAAATTACTTAGCCCTACTATTTATGGTACTATGGACAGATATGCAATGAAGATTACATTACATTCTTTAATAACATTAATAAATTAGATAAATACTTATTACATAAAAACCACTTAAAAAATGGCACGGCAATATGACAAAATATTTAAAATATATATAGTACTGCCTTATAAATAATAAACTAAGCTTAAATCTAAGAGCAAGTATGCTTGCCTAGAAGAAACTTTTTATTTATTAGATTAATGGGTGAGCAGAAAATTGCTGATGTGCCCATATCACACTGTGTCACGATTGTTCTCGTATATAGTCCACACAAAGTTCACAATTATACAGTGCACTGGTGCAATGATCACAAGAGATTTTTTGTTTTCGGTAACCAGCCGTCAAGGGGGTTCTTTTAGTTGTTAACAGATGTTTACTTTGGATTTGAAGACCCCTGTATCTGTAAAGTATGTTTTAGTTTATGTAATTTCAGATGACTACTTTGAACAGCTGAAAAATTACATAGATCACATTTGAATGGCCTCTCTCCTGTGTGTTTCATTTTGTGCAATCTCATAGAGTAATTGAAGACACATATATAATCACATAGGTCACATTTAAGTGGTTTTTCACATGAGTGTGTAACCATATGTTGTCTCAAATGGGGTAATTTTACACATTTATAATCACACTTGTCACATTTATATGGTTTTTCACCTGTGTGTTTGTACATGTGTTCTTTCAACGAAGCCGAGTATCTAGATTTATAATCACATAAGTTACATTTGAATGGTTTTTCTTTGTTGTGGTAAACCATATAATGATGCTTCAGAGCTTCTTGTTCAGCACATTTATAATCACATATGTTACATTGGTATGGTTTGTCTCTGTTGTGATTTACTATATGTTGTTTAAAAAGCTCTGAGCTCCGAGATTCATCATATGTGTGTTTTAATTTATGTTTGTTTAAAGTGTATGGTTGTGTAGATTTATAATCACATTTGTCACATTTATATGGTTTTACTGTTGTGTGTACCAATTTATGTCGCCTCAAATTTCCTCGTTGAGTACATTTAAAATCACATTGGTCACATTTATATGGTTTTTCATCTAAGTGTATTCTTGAATGATTCTTCAAAGAAGCTAGGCCTGTACATTTATAATCACACTTGTCACATTTATATGGTTTTTCTCCTGTGTGATTCATTTTATGTCTCTTCAAATTAGCTGAGTAAGTACATTGATAGTCACACAGGTTACATTTATATGGTTTTTCTTCAAAGTGTATGAGCTTATGTTGTTTCAAATTGTATATTTTGACACATGCATAATCACACATATCACACTCATGCACCTCTACTTCCATGTGTACTGTTAGTATGTGTTTTTTCAATTTTCTTTTATTACTGGCTTTGAAGTCACACATTAAACATGGATGCATAATAATTACGTCCTTCTCTTCGTCTGTTTTTTCTGAGCTACCAGGAGAGTCTTCATCCCAGATATTGTGCTCCTCCATTCTCTACAATATTATTAAATTTTCGAAAGTTGTGCATAACACCACGTCACTCCGTCAAGATGTTTTGATGCAAATTTTCAGTTGCTAAAATTTAATAATGATATTTTTGTAAATTATAAAATTAAGTGGTTATGTAGTCAAATTAAAGGTCAATTAAAGAATTCCTAGGTTCTTACCTGGATGACTTGGTTCTCTTATTTCGCTGAAAGAGTATCACGATATTATTTGCTTGGCGTATAGCTGATAGAGATGTAGGATGTAGGTAACAAACCACAGAACCAAATATTCTCTGAGTGGTGGTATGTGAAAATTATATTACGGAATAAAACTACACGAACCACGAAGATTCATGGAATATGACACAGGGACATGATTACCACTCAACAAAACTACCTACTACAACAACTGACAGCTGACTTGACTTGAATGAACCCCAAGTGTTGCAACCTTAGTTTTAGTAATAGGGGCTATTGAAGAAGCTAAAAAGGGCTAGATAGGCCCAGATAGATGGAGCAGAAATTACTATAATCTGCTGTAAAAAGGCTAAAATACCTTATAACTAATATCAATTATTTGTTAAATTTTAAGTTTGAATAACAATAAGATTTGAAATTTAACCGGTTAAACCTAAAATAATCAAAATTTAAAACATAATTATTTACCATGTAGGAAAATTTACTTAAACATACAGAAACACTTAAATATGTAAGATCAATAAAAAACTTTCACAAAATTTAACATATTTAAGCAAAAAATAATCAAAAATAAAAGTCTTCATCTGAATCCTCCAAGATCTCACTTGGCGGAGCAGAAGAAATGGATATCTCATTACATCTAGGTATCGTATTTATCGACAATTTGAAAGTATATTTCAAATGACTCCCACATTTTTTAATGATGTCCTCGGGAACCTCGTGAGAAAAGCAAGTTTGTTTGAGTCGTATTAATCCCCATTTGAAATTGCAGACATCGTTTTTAACCCCATCCTGTTTCTCGTTTTGCTTTTGATCAAGTTTATTGAGCTGAAAACTCTCTCTACCTACATCGGCGTTAGAATGGGGCAAAGATAAAATATTTTTTGCTAAATTTCCAAGCTATTGATGTGGGTTGTTTCCGGCGGCATCCTTACGAACAAGTACTCGACACCAAAATTTTACAATGTCTTATTTATTCTCCCAATCTTGGTTAGCAATGTGCCAAACTATATTGTGTCAAAATTAAAAAAAAAAAACAGGTTGCACAACGTCACAAGAACTTTTAAAGAGTTCACAATGCTCGGGGAACACCCGGATAGGCGCGGCGTAGAGATATACGGTTTGCTGCCATAATTGAGCAAATGATTCTACTAGAAAAACTTTAAAAAATCACGAAAATTCGTGTTGATTGTGATGATTAAATGTTAGATTAGACAACGATCGCGCAAGGCTTCAGGCAGTGTCTCAACAAGAATCTGGCCAATGGCTACATGCCCTCCCTTCTGCCAACCTCGGTACACTTTTCGACAATGGCAGTTTCAGAATCGCTATCGGCTTGCGAATTGGAGCTGCTATTGTCGAACAACACAGGTGCACATGTGGTAGCGATGTCGACAGGAAGGGCCTCCACGGACTTTCATGCCTTCGCAGTGCAGGCAGATTCTCCCGCCACGGCTCGCTGAATGACATAGTGAGACGGGCACTTGCCACCGTCAACGTACCATCGGTTCTTGAACCGATTGGCATGGTCCGTGACGATGGTAAGCGTCCCGACGGCCTCACACTGATTCCCTGGGAGCGGGGAAGGGCTCTTGTATGGGACGCAACTTGCGTCGATACACTAGCTCCTTCTCGCCTCAGTGGAACAGTACAAGCGGCAGGAGCCGCAGCAGAAGAAGCCAAGCGGCGAAAATATACATCATTATTGACTGCTTATATTTTCGTACCGCTTGGCTTCGAAACTTTTGGTCCGTGGGGTAAAAGCACGAAGTCTTTTATAAAAAAATTGAATAAAAGGTTGAATGACATCACTAGAGACAAGAACGCTGGCTGGTTCCTTGCGCAAAGGATTTCTATAGCAATCCAGCGTGGGAATGCAGCCAGCGTTCTTGGCTCCATACCACATGTAGATGTTTTAAATTTAGGTTAAATGTACATACCTACTCTTATTTAGTTTTATTAGTGTATATATTGTTTATTATTGAATAAAATGAACACAATGTTAGATTATTAGCAATGTTCGTGTAATATTCTATACAAAGCAAAGGGCTAGATAGCCCTTTCCGTGCTAAATCATTTAACTACGGGTTCACGTATAGCAAAAAGAGCTAGATCTAGCCCCGAAAGGGCTAAGGTGGCAACACTTACCACAGAATACAGAGTATGACTGTTTCACGAAACAAGTCCCACGGAAAAGTTTGGAACTAACATTTTATAGTTATTAGACCTAGACTTAGATATTAACGCCTAAACTGAGGGAACTCTTCCGTGAAACGGTCTGCTGTACCTATTACTTCGAGCTTAGAGGAAATATCACAATGATTATATTATTATTGTATGATTCTTGGTCCGAGACTTCTAGCATCAACATCAACATCAAAGACCTATTATCTTGAACTGACAGCTGACAATATCCCGTTTTTTTTTGCTTCTGCGGTATAGGGTATTTGACGTAGTTATCAAATAAATAAGTTTTCTATTGAATATTATAGAATTAAAGTCCTAATTAGGAATATTTGACTTAAATTACGAATAAAAATTAATTATATTTTATTTTCCTAAAAAAAAATAAGTTTTTTTTTTAATCTGTACATCATTAAAACGAAACGTCTCAACGACCAATCAGAGCTCGTGACCTCACATGTTACAAACAAAATGTCTTGTCATTCACAAATAGTGATGTGGTTAGGTCGAATGAACGACAATTTGAATTTAAGTAAATGAACATATGTATCTAATCTCTTATACTTACAATGTGTTTGTCTACCCGTGTCGGAGCCTGAAATGGTAAAATATATGATTCATTTTATCGACAAATCAAGCTCTAATTTTTTTTTACTGTCCATTGTGGAATGGCAGCCATTTTGTTATTTTTGACACCAACCCTTGGGCGCTTGTATTAATTTAGTCATAACTTACCATTAAAAGGGTATATTGATTTAAAAAAAATATCATTTGATAGCTGAACGTATAGGCAATAAAACGAGGTTAAATGTTTGCAATATTTTATTCAATAAAAGAAAAAAAACAATATACATCACAGGGCGACAAGCATGGACTTCAAAGCTCTGTGGTTGGTGTCAAAAATAACAAAATGGCTGCCATTCCACAATGGACAGTAAAAAAAAATTTTTAGAGCTTGATTTGTCGATAAAATGAATCATATATTTTACCATTTCAGGCTCCGACACGGGAAGAAAAACACATTGTATATTTATTTAATTTACAAGGATGAACAAACTTTTAACTAAATGTTTGCTCACGGTTCAAAAAACGGGGTGGATTCATTAATATATAATAAAATAATCTCTTTATTTCAGATATATCCATAAAAGTATAGAATCTATAACATCTACATGATCTAACTGACAGGGAAGGGATAAAGATTACAATTAGAAATTAAAACTGTGATAAATCCAAATTGTATTGAAAACAGAAAAAAAGACTAGTATCTTTTTTACTTCAAATTAAATTAAAATTAAAAGAAAATTTTAAGAAAGTTTTCCGTGCAGCAACAAGGATAATTTATTGATAGGATTAAGTTTATATTGAATTTTCCAATAAATGTAATTGTAACTACATGTAATAATTACATTTTTAAGATTCTGTACAGGTAAGAATAACTGAGAATTAACTTTGAACATATGTGTATTATGGAAAAACTGTGTAACTTTTCTGAAGTAGTTTATTTGTTGGATTTGATTACTTAGTTCATTATCTTAAAGCACAGGCTTCTATTGGTTTTAATTTTTCAGTATTTTTGTTGATTGGTTTTGATTAAATGTTAATTTTTGACATGTCCACTATTGGTCCCCAAGAAGCGTCAACTATTGGTAAATTTAATATTTGATAGTGTCTTCTATGGGTGTTTACACATACCCCAAGAAAAATAATACTTTCAGTAGATAATTCCGCTGTTTTTAAATATTTTATATGAAAAATGTAATAACAAAATGATTCTGTATGAGTGAATAAACGCGATTTCATCACTTCTT
Organism: Macaria liturata; assembly: GCA_964023185.1. Classification (NCBI taxonomy): domain Eukaryota; kingdom Metazoa; phylum Arthropoda; class Insecta; order Lepidoptera; family Geometridae; genus Macaria; species Macaria liturata. Next base: position 13,241,575 of record OZ026809.1, on the reverse strand, counting down.
TGGAAATACTATTTAAGTTTTAAGAATGAAGTTTGACTCATCCTTAAACTGTCTATGATTAGTGCTTTTACCTTATTGTTATTTTATTATTTATTTCAAAAGGTTAAAGTTAAAAGTAAAAAGGCGAACAGCAAATGTGTGATGTGCCCATATCACAACTGTGTCAAAATTGTTTTATATAGTCCACACAAAGTTCAAAAATTGTACAGTCCACTGGTGCAATGATCACAAGTTAACAAGAGATTTTTGATTTTCTGTAACCAGTCATCAAGCCGTTTCTTAAAGTTGTTTACAGATGTTGCACTGACCACCTCTTTTGGCAACCTGTTCCAGTTATGAACCACTCTGTTGCTGAGTATGTGGTGACCTGTGTTAGTTTTGGCAGAGCATCACTTGATAGTCTGGTTGTGTCCCCTGCTACGATCACAATGATTAATCTGTATAAACCAATTTGATGTATCCGGTGTTTAAAAATTATTTTGACTCACTCTTGGCCACTTTTATTGTGTTTTAATTTATGTTGCTTTAAAACGTATGGTATTGCAGATTTATAATCACATTTGTCACATTTATATGGTTTTACTTTTGTGTGTTTTAATGTATTATGTCGATTCAAACTGCCTAGTAGAGAACATTTAAAGTCACAAATGTCACATTTATATGGTTTTTTATCTAAATGTATTCTTGAATGATTCTTCAAAGAAGCTAGGCCTGTACATTTAAAATCACACTTGTCACATTTATGTGGTTTTTCTCCTGTGTGTTTCATTTTATGTCTCTTAAAATTACCTGAATTAGTACATTGATAGTCACATAAGTCACATTTATATGGTTTTTCTTCAAAGTGTATGAGCTTATGTTGTTTCAAATTGTATATATTGGCACATGCATAATCACACATATCACACTCATGGACCTCTACTTCCATGTGTACTGTTAGTATGTGTTTTTTAATATTTTTTTTATTACTGGCTTTGAAGTCACACATTAAACATGGATGCATAATTACGTCCTTCTCTTCGTCTGTTTTTTCTGAGCTACCAGGAGAGTCTTCATCCCAGATATTGTGCTCCTCCATTCTCTACAATATTATTAAATTTTCGAAAGTTGTGCCAATTTAGGTAAATAACACCACGTCACTCCGTCCAGATGTTTTGATGCAAATTTTCAGTTGCTGAAATTCAATAATGATATTTTAAGTTATAAACTCAAGTGGTTAAGTAGTCAGATTAAAGGTCAATTAAAGAATTCCTTTAGGTTCTTACCTGGATGACTTGGTTCTCTTATTTCGCTGAAAGAGTATCACGATATTCTTTGCTTGGCGTATAGCTGATAGAGATGTAGGATGCAGGTAACAAACCACAGAACCAAATATTCTCTGAGTGGTGGTATGTGAAAATTATATTACGGAATAAAACTACACGAAGATTCATGGAATATTAAGACACAGGGACATACTTACTCAACAAAACTCTACAGTCTACTACCATAGATAGTGGTTAATTTCTCTGTGCTAGACGCTAGTGATGTGCTACTACAACAAAACAACTGACTGACTGTCCTGACTCCTGCCTGAGTCCTGCTGACTTTAATTTAATCATGAATGAATGAAATGAACCCGTAGTAGCTTGAACCACAGATGAGAATACAGAGTACCTATTTTACAACCCTTCTTTAGGGTTCCGTGCCTAAAAGGTAAAACGGGACCCTATACTATGCCTCCGCTGTCTGTATGTCTGTCTCATCGCTGTATCTCATAAACCGTGATAGCTAGAAAGCTGAAATTTTCACATATGATGTATGTATTTCCGTAGCCGCTATAATAACACATACTAAAAATAAAAAATTAAAGGTTATTTTTTTCGTATATTTTGCTCAATATTAGTAACGGTAACAGGTAGACGATTCAAATTTTCACAGAATATTAACTTGTATATTACCTTTTGAAATAAATAATAAATAATAACAATCAAGTAAACAAAATATTGGGGAATCCTATTCAATTAACGTGATATATCCGTATATTTTTGCTCAATATTAAAAACGGTAACAGGTATGTGTAGACATTTCAAATTGTCACTGAATATTTGCATGTATATTAATCAAAATAAATAATTAAATAACAATAAAGTAAATATTAAAGGGGGGCCATACAACAAACGTAATTTTTAAGCAATTTTTACTCGATCTTAATAAACAGATAGAAACTAAATAATCGCAATTAAATAATCTGTGAAGATTTGGAGAGTCTACCTGTTAAGTACCGTTTTTAAAATTGAGCATAAATAAATATGTTTTTTTTTTTTAACTTTTAGTATTTGTTGTATAGCGGTAACGGATATAAGTACCTACATCATTTATTTATTTGATTAATGGGCGAGCAGCAAGTTGCTGATGTGCCCATATCACACTGTGTCAAAAATTATTTTATAAAGTCCACACAAAATTAAAATTTATACAGTCCACTGGTGCAATGATCACAAGTTAACAAGAGATTTTTTGGTTTTCTGTAACCAGTCATCAAGCCGGTTCTTAAAGTTGTTTACATAAAACATTTTGTTTTATTTTTTTATGTTGCACTGACCACCTCTTTTGGCAACCTGTTCCAGTTATGAACCACTCTGTTACTGAGTATGTGGTGACCAGTGTTAGTTTTGGCAGAGCATCGCTTGATTGTCTGGTTGTGTCCCCTGCTATGATTACTACGATTAAACAGTATTACGCAAATTTGATGTAGTATCCGGGAGGTTGTATAGTCCGTTCAAAATTTTAAGTCTCTTTAAGGTCTCCACGTAGTCGCCTTTCTTCAAGTCTGGTAAGCCGAAGATTTGCAGCCTTTGCTCGTAGGTTTTGCGGCGTGTAAGGCTAACGGCATCCTGGTCGCTCTTCTTTGGACACTTTCAAGGAGATTAATGTCCTTCCGGAAATATGGGCTCCAGACTTGGAACCCATACTCTAATAGTGGCCTGATGTAGGTCTTGTATATCTTTATGAATGAATAGGTCAATAGTCATAGTAGGGAATGATTTACGGATTACATATATAAACGAGTTAGCCTTCTTAACAATTATATTGAGGTGTTCTGCCCATTTAAGATCTTGTGAGATGGTAACCCCCAAGTCTTTCTGTTCTTTGACTACAGCTATGGCATTCCCATCTAGACTGTAACCCACGCAGGGATTATTCCGTCCCAAATGAAGCACACCACACTTGGCAGCATTTGTGGAAATTTTAGCTTTCTAGCTATCATGGTTTATGAGAAACAGTCTGGAGACAGACAGACAGCGGAGGCTTAGTAATAGGGTCCCGTTTTACCTTTTAGGTACGGAACCCTAAACAACAAGTTAATGTCAGTGCAGCTGGCAAAATTGCAGAGATGTCGCAGACGCCAAAGTGTCAAATTAGCTGTCAAAATTGGATAACTTTTCTTTCAATAATTGTCAAACGCTAAATTTCGGTCGGCTCGGCTCGGCTTGGCTGCGGGCGGGCTGACGGCCACTTGCTAAAATTCTGATTGTGATAAAATCTGAAGGAAATCTCTGAAAATGTTTAATTTCAAAGCCGACTTCCGGCAAATATTAAAGCCTTATTACTGGGTCAACATATTGATGAGCGTTTCGTACGTAACATGTAAGCGTACTGGAATAATCTGCAATTACCTGTTCCCCGACTCAGATTGTGACCTGGACAGTCGTGAAACGGAAATCCTATTTTTCCTAATTATCGTAGTGATGTTAAGGACAAGGAAGGCTGGGAGTGTCACAATGGTCAATTATTTGTCCAGCTCTTTTGTGTATACGAAGATAGCTAACCTTATTCTGTGGTTCTACGCTGATGTTCGGTAAGAATCCATCCTGTAAATAATTAAGGTGCAGTTTCCGTACAAACGGTTCTATAGTTAGACTTAATGGCTTTGAAGCATTGATGGTATTCGAGGAAAGATGCTTTTGTGGATAATACGGAGGGAACGCATTAACGGCGAAAGTCACGAGATGAGTTTAACAGATGGAGTTGTAAACTCTTGCTAGATGTTCAAAATTATTTTATTCATAAAAATAATTTATAAAAGATCTTTATTGATACTGTACAGTTGCAACATACATAAGCACTTATATCATAGAATATGCTACACAAATTACAACATCCCTTATGTCAACTTCCGTACATTCAAATACAATATATCCGTTTTTTTTAGTTATTTTTTTTTCTACAATCAGTATTACTATAAGCCGATGTGGTCTGTGCAATTGTTCTTGTAAAGTGTGCACTCCATTAAATGCATCTCCTTATATCCCATTGTCTGGTGGAGCCCAATGTCAGTCGCTGGCTACCACGACCTTCCTCTTTAGCCTTGGTTTGTATCCTCGAGTACCTAGGTTCTGGGCTAGGTGTCACTTGACACATTAAATTGTAGGTCAAGGTTGTTTGTCTAGTACGGCAGTCATTAAGCCATGTCAGAGGCCCTTAGGGTTTGATAACCCTTGTCAGCAGAGTTGGCCACTCTCATTTGATAAGATCTAAGCTACTCACACCTAAAAGAAGCAGCATGGGATCGCAAGAAGTTTTGCCAACTGACCTCCGAACTTTAATATGAAGATGGCACCCGATGATGATGATGATTGCATAAGAAGAATACAATGTAATCACACATATATGTGATGTTGTTCCAGATATGGCCTGCCGTATGGTGCCACCATGATCCTGCTCTCGCTGCTGCTGCCGGAGCCCACCTACGCAGGCCCGGAGCATGTCACTTACTTCCGAGGACCTGATGTGCTGGATGAGGTACATCTATAAAACTGACTGACTGATTGACTGATCTATCACTTCACTTCCCAAACATCGGTTTGGGCTCGGCTGTGATAGAAGCAACCAACCTTCAACAACTGCAACTCACTATATTGACATATGTCTTTGTGTGGACTATATAAAACAATTTTGACACAGTGGGATATAGGCTCATCAGCAATTTGCTGCTTGCCCATTAATCTAATGAATAAATGAGTGGACACTCGCGGCTTCACTTGCTTTAATTCAGGATAAAAAAAGCCTATGACACTGTTAAGACCTACATACTAAATTTTTAGTTATATCCTAACATAATTCAGCCGTTTTATGTGATAAGTGTTTAAATAAACAGAGAAACAGACAAAAATTCTAGAAATTGTTGGAACATGTTCTGCTATCAATTCAAAGTCTATAAACATTTTATTTAAATATATCTATATATATCTTCAATGTTCAGACCTTTGACCTTCTTCAGCTTTATTATATATAGATACAAGTAATTTTATGTTAACAGTAATGGTAATTAGTATGGAGCTAGATGGCGCTGTGTGATATGTCCTGAAATCCCAACCTTCAAGCGAGAGCCTCTTGAGGTGTTGATTGAGGCTCTTTGCTATAAGACCGTTCACCGAAACGAGTATCTGGACAATCACCGTTGAATCAACATCCCACATGGCGGTAATCTCATGTGCCAAGTCAAGGTACTTGCTGACTTTGTCCTTCTCGGCCTTCACGAGATTCTCGTCATGTGGTATGGTGATGTCAACAATAACTACCTGACGCTGGGGCCGGTCCCCTATCACGATAATAATAATTATTGTTATCCCCCCCAGGAGCTGAAGCGCAGCAAGCAGGTGACATGGCTGGTGTGCCTGTACGCGGCCTGGCACCCCGCCTGCGTCACCTTCGCGCCGGTGTTCGCGGAGCTGTCCGCGCACTACACGCTGCACAACTTGAAGTTTGCCAAGCTCGATGTGGGCAGGTTGGTGACATACATGATGACATAATTTGAATAACAAAAGTAAACATTATTTTAATGGTAAAACTTGACATTGTAATATTGAATAAAATTTTATTTAAAAAAAAAAAACAAAATCCGACTTCATGTGTCACTAAAAAGTTAATTAATAATTTATTTTCATTTTTACGACTTCAAAATTCAGAATTGGGAATAAAGAATCTATCAAATTATTGACTACCAGTCACTGGTCAAACAAGATTATTCCAGATTTCAATAAGACTACTTATAGGAGATTAAGTTTCAATAGTTTGATAGATTCTTTACTCCTAGCTCCTAATTTTGAAGTCACAAAAATGAAAATAAATATGTCTTAGATCTTCAAAACTACCCAACGGATTTTAATGCAGTTTTTTGATTTAGTGATTCAAGAGAAAGTTTTATCCACTGATAATATCAAGATTTCTTATGTGAAGTCATAAATAAACACATTATTTTGAGGTTACATTGCATACATTACATGAGCAAACGCTGGCTGAACTTTACGATATACCTAGTCAGGTCATAAATTCTGTCACATGTTTAATATAAAATAATTGAAACAACTTTATTCTTTATGTAACCATTTATATACCAAAATGAACTTAACAAAACATAGATTCTTATGACAATAAAGTTTATTCAAAATGACCTCCGTGATTTTGAATACAGGCCTTCAATCTGCGCGGCCAGTCGTCTATCGCTGCACGAACGAGGTCCATGTCAATATCGGCGGCTGCCTTAATCAAGGATGTCTTGAGTGACTCCAAATTGGGATGAGGCTTTGAGCACGCCTTTTCCTCCAAGTGTTGCCATATCTTGTAATCTAACGGATTCAAATCTGGACTGGAGGAGGGCCAGTCTTCGTGCCGGATGAAGCCAATTTACGCGCCGCCAGCCAGTCTTGTGTGCTCTTCGCTCTATGAGCTGGCGCCGAATCTTGTTGGAATACCCAGTGCTTGTTATTGAACATGATATGAGAAACAGGTTCCACAAGGTTCGTCAGGACTGTATTTTGATACACAACTGCATTCGTTTTTACACCTTTCTCACAAAAATGTACCTCTGTTAAGCCCCAATAAGAAACTCCCAACCATACCATGAGCGAGGATGGAAAATGACCTCGTTGGACACGCGGAATACGTTTGCTCGCTTCTTCACTACTGTGTGCGTACACCTTATCATTTTGTTTGTTGTAGCTCTCTTCTACGGTAAAAATTTTTTCATCCGAAAAAAGAATTTCCCGATATTTTTTTCCCGCGTACCGCTTCAACAAAGCGCGGCATCTCTTCAGTCTCAGGTCCATTAGACGAGCATTCAAACGATGTCCTGTTTTTCTTCGATATGCCCGAAGCCCTAAGTCTTCATTTAACACCCTTTTCACCGTGGTTCTGCTTAACCCCATCTGAAGGGCCAACAGTTTCTGCTTACGTTTGGGATTTCTTTGAATTCGCGCCTTCACAGCTTTTATCACTGCTGGAGTCCTAACAGACCGAGGGCGACCACTTCTTGACCTGTTATCTACACTAGAGTCTTCATTGTATCGTTTGATGGTACGATAAACGAATCTTTTGGTTATATTCAAATTTTTCAGTATGTCAAAAATTTGAATTGGCGCGTAACCGCAACGATGCAATGCAATAACTGCAACACGGTCTTCTTTAAGCGTCCACTCCATATTTAAAAATGAGTAAAATTCTAAAAAGTATACATTTTTATTTTCATGAACAATTCGAAATTCGAATTCAATAAACTTTTTTGTGGCCAGCATTCTAAAAGAAAAGTTTTTACTGTGTGACAATACTTATGACCTGACTAGGTATATACAAATATAAAATACTATATGTATCCCCAGGTACCCGGAAGCAGCGGCCAAGTACCGCGTGGCGGACGGGCCCACGTCCCGCCAGCTGCCCACGCTGCTCCTCCTGGCTGAGGGGAAGGAGCTCGCGCGCCGCCCGCAGGCCGACTCCAGCGGGAAACTTAGCAAGTTAGTACTGCAAGCTTACTTATATCCAATCATGATTTTTGTACTGTGATTGAATTGTTTTTTAAAAGTTTGATAACAAACCAAATTCTTCAAAAAAAGATGAAAATTGAATGATAAATATATTACTTAATAAAAAACAAATAAATATGTAGATAGAATAAAAAATAATACTTCATAATATCATCACATTTTATAATATAATATAAATGAGAAAGTGTGTTTGTTGCGGGCGAAATAATAATCATAACAAATTTATAATTACTTGTGTTCAGTCTGGTCGTTTGTATGTATAATAAGTATGTATTTACAAAAAAAAGGTATATAAGTATTATATCCGTTATCTAGTACCCACGACACAAGCGTTTGCTTAGTGTGGGGCTAGATGGCGCTGTGTGCAATGTCCCGGAATATTTATTTATTTATATATTATGTTCTTATCTCCACAGATTCCTATTCTCAATGGACAACGTAAAGGCAGCGTTCGATCTGGACACATTGTACGAGGAATGCAAGAAGAAACCCGAACCAGTTGCTAAAGGGAGCAAGAAGAACGATTAATGTCGTTATATACTAGTAGGTATATAACATTAGATATATGTAGCTGGTGTCCGATACCTAACACATAACATAACCTTTTGAGAGTGTTCGCGGATGAGTTGAAAACTTAAAAATGAAAACATAGAGCATTGTCTTAGATGTAAAAACCGTCTTATTACACACACAAGTTTTATACTTACACAAAACGTGGTTTAAATATTAGGCCAGAACTTTGAAAATCTTAAGTCCGTTTCTGTTGTTCGAAATTTGTGTGTAATTTGTGGTAACATAACCAAACCAAATAAATTATAAATAAACAAATATTACCACAAATTACAGAATACTACCAACTAAGGTCAATGTTACCAACTAATCAAAATGTTACCAATGATAATTAATGTATCAATTTGAAGTTTGTAAGTCTTTTTTTGTTGGTGACATTTTGCTTGTTTGTATGTACTTAATGTTTGAACAACAAGAACCGACTTTTTATTTTCAAAGTCCTAGACTTATATTTAAACCACGTCTTGTAATAAGACGGTTTTTTAAGTTTAAAATCATTGCATTTGTTTCATTTTTAAATGAAAAAACAGCGGAATACGTTTTTACAGGAAAAAAATCCGGGACCGTTCAAGGGTGGCTTTAGTTTGTCAAGAGCAAACACCAACAACCTTTGTTACAAAACTATAAGAATTTAGCTGTATCAAAAATGAACTGTTCCATACAAAAAGATCAACACCCACTGATAAAATATAAAAAATGTATGGAGATTTGACGTTAAATTACCATATTATTACCTATAGGCTACTTTGTATCCTGGGCATCCCATACCCCCTAGCAGAGATAAGGGCCTCCCGAGGAGTCGATGCCCGGATGTCCCTGGGCATCACTCGCGCAGCAAGAGGGAGGGTGTCCTCCTGAGGCGGGTCCACGTGTAGGTACAGTGGACTGCGGTTGGGACGGGAATTGCGGAGGAGTATTGCTCGCTTGCCCGCGAAACCCGTCCTTGCCGAGGTGAAGGGACATCGTGGTAGGTTTTAGTCGGTAGTGGAGTCCCATTAGCTCCGAGCCCGACATACCCCGCTGCCCCCCCCTGGGGAGAGTGCGGGGATGCGTAAATGCATTTCCTCCACGAAAAAAAAAGGCTACTTTATACCCTGGATTAATTCGGATAAAACGCGCAGCTTGTGAAAAATAAATACAAATTCCAGATCTGGGCGTATTAGTTAAAACACAAACTAACATAATAGTTAAGAAAGTAGTAATTAATTAATTAAGTTAAAAATGTTGTTTGCACCAAAAATGTAAGATTAATGAGAACTTTAGTATGAATGTTGTTGAAGAGGAATGAATCTCGCTACAATATGTAGGTATAGTGTAACCAAAAAGTGTAGAAGTTGATCTATTTTCTTTCTATCTTGTCTGCTTGTAACGCCGTCACATCGACTAGTGAAGTCAGAGAGGAGGTGAGGATAAAAATATATATATTGTCATAATTTATAGTGAAAAAGAGTTTATTCTTATATACAAAAATGAATCGCAAAATGTGTTGGTAAGCGATAACTCAACAACGCCTGGACCAATTTGGACAATTCTTTTTTTTTCAAGTTCAAGGATGGTTTTTACGGCAAGAAAAATTAACCGCCCTTTTCTTTTTCCCATACAAACGTTTTCTAACTAACTAAAGAGTAAAAGAGTCAACAGACAGGACGAAGTCTGTCGGGTCCGCTAGTTATAGATAATTTTTATTTACGTGATAACAACAGTATAATCTTCAGGAAAAAGAAATGAATTGAACTTCGATCAACAATACCAACTAGATAACGGATCACGTACAAAATCATAACCAAATGCTGTCCGCGTAAATTTATGAAATGACTTAAGTCAAATATGTCATTTCATTGCTTTGTCGAATATTACTACAGGAGCTATGGAGTCGCGTTCAACACTAAAATATTTTATAATATGAACGTAAAAGTTTAGTTTAAATTATGTATGTTTTGGGGATTACGTTTGTTAATATACATACTTATCTATACTTACACCGTTTTAATTTTAATTGTTTTAATCCTATAATAAATTGTTTGTAGAGTAGAGTATGTTGGAGAAGGGAAGAGCGGGAGCGATGCCACGCGGGCAAAAGCTAGTACTTATTATTTTAATAGGGTAGTTTTTGTGTATAATATGTTTTTTTCTTGATCAGTGTTTTTTAATGTGTTTTTCTTAATGTGTTGTACACAAAAATGTAAGTATGCTTGTTGTTTTTCAAATGTATGTAATGTCGGCGGCTGGCAAAGGTGTCTATGACTGGATGACACAAATAAAAATATCAAGTGATTCCACACATAAGTACATATATTTATAATCATTTTTACACTTTCATAATACAAGTACAGTTCAATGTAATTAATAAATCAAAAATCAAAACGTTAAAAAAATCTCAACATTGGAGATTTTTTTCCATTCTGCGTACCTGGATTAATTTCCTTTAAATAAGTTGAGTTTGTTGTACAATTGTCGTTTTGATTTGTTTTTGATATCCCCTGTTTCTTTTTTACATATATAATCTAACCTTAAGTCAATAAACCTTTCAACTACTGATTTGAGTAAAGTAATTTAATTTCGTGATTGTGTTCATCTCCTCCAGGTAACACATTCTTGTGAATATATAATTTTAAAACTGCTGTACATATAAAGTTGCTATCATACTTTTTTAGTAAGGATTTACCTCCACTCACGCGAATACAATTTCGGATCACGCTTTCAGTTTTCATGCAAATATTAAATACATCGTTAGAGACATAAAATAAACCACCCATGTCTCTTAGGTCTATTAATTTGTGAAAGAATTGTTTCTCTATTGCACACAAGTTCTTTGTACACTGTTCAAATTAAAAATTATTACAATTAATATTAATATTTTTCAATTTTAAATTATTACCTACAACATAAATCTACTCCATGCGTCTACTGTTCTGTTACACCAAAGTTTGTACGTATTGGCCGACCTTGGCCAAACCGTGGCCAATCGTTTGTAGCGGTGGTTTAAAATCGGTAATTTTGTTCAAAATTAGATATTATTCGCTAGTTTAAAAATTATAATATAGCTTAATTTACATGTACTTACCGAAAGTAAGACACTCCGGCCGATAAATTGCTTTTTCGGGCATTATTTTTGCAACTCTTGAATACACATTGCGGCATTGTGAAACGTGTTTACATTGGCCGTGTTACAAGCGAATTAAACAAAATAAGAGCTCACGTTTCAAGTGCGCTGTTATTTATCGAGACGTTTTTTGTGCGCCGACCCGATATCTAGTTGGTATTGTTGATCGAAGGAATTGAACAAGTACCTACCTATTACAAGTGGCGCCGCCAAGTTTTCTACACTTTTTGGTCGGAGTATAAGTTTAACCTTTTGCCATATATTTATGTTTTTGTCAATAATTTGGGATAGTTTAAACTAGTCTTTGTTTTGATTGTAAAAAGAACGCTTTTGTTGTTGGATGTCAGTTAAAAAAGAAACAAAATACCAGTGTTCTAAAAGTAGTACATATTTAATAAATGTGTTTATAATTTGAATTGTAAAAAAAAACTTTTGATAACCTTTTTTGGAAGTCGGTTAAAAAAAGTAAACAAGATCGTGTGAGAGTGACCTACTCTGGTGTTGACAGTTTTCAAACCGCCCTAAGGGCCTCTGACATGTAGTATGCATCTATATTTAGGTATTTGCATTTGTAACCTTAGTTACTGCATTTTGTGTTCCTTTTGTTGAAATTTGCAACTGATTTTATGTATTTGTGTTGAAACTATTTATTTTTCATTTTGAATTAAATGTTTTTAGACATTTTGCTAGTTTTATTATAAAAAACTAAAAATAATCTGACACATCTTACTAACCTAATATAGTAATTGGTTAAATAAAGTAACAAAAGTGAAACACAATTTATTAAAAAAAATGTCTGTCTTTATTTTAATGACTAGAGAAGAGAAGAAATAAATTACAATAAGGGGACACTGAGTTTACTAAGTCGACTCTGGAGTAAAATACATATTATATCGTATTCTTCCGCTGCGACTGCTCCTTAACCGACTTCAAACAACAAACTTGATGGTTTTTAGGTGTGTTTGAAACAAGTTAAGGAGCAGTCGCAGCGGAAAAACACTACATATTTCTCCAGAGTTTAATTTACAATGGATTTCCGCAAAGTAACGCCTGATTCAATATCTTAACATATTTTTTAATTAACTTAAAAGATATTCTATTTAAATAATAAATTAAAAAAGCGAACAAGTTAAAACAACTACACCTTTATTTAAAGGCGGAGAACGAATTTGTTCTACAATTGTGTCTTCAATCAAATAAATAATCACAATGTAAGGAAGACATCCAGATCTAGTCTTTATCTCGAATCTCAGTATTTTTGTAATTTAATACCTATTACCACCAAATGGTAGTACTAAGCTTATAAGACACACAATGAAATTAACATAAATTTACTTACACAAGAAACAAGAATTATATACAACTTATTGGAAAATGAGCGAAAATAATCACGACCGGAAGGATTCGAACCTGCGTATTTTTTACTATTAGAACTACACTGCCAGGCGCGACAATCCACACTTATTTCCAAACACTTCAGACCTTTGACGGCTTCAGACTAAGGGTGATGATGGCGCCACTTGTGCTGTCAGATAATGTCTAACAGTAGCAGAAATACGCAGGTTCGAATCCTGCCGGTCATGATTAGTTTAGCTCATTTTCCAATAAGTTAAAGTTAAACAAGGTTTAGCACTTGACAAAATAACTCATAAGAATTATATTATTTTTAACACCCTCAGAGCCATGTGTATCTTTTAGTCACACACTTGTTATTCACCATTTATTTGCTTTTAAATGGTCAGACGTTAGTTACCATTATCATTATTTCTACAAGTTTATGTTAGCCTCCCACCTAACGGCAGCGCCATCTATGTCAGTTACAAGACAAACATAGTATAAGGTAAATTCGCTTGTCGCGTCTGTCTGTAATATGTATGTTTGCTTAGATCTTCAAAACTACCCAACGGATTTTGATGCAATTTTTTTAACAGATAAAGTGATTCAATAGGAAGGTTTATATGTACAATAAGGCTTGTGAAACCACGGGCAGAAGTTAGTATTTACTATAGAATTGTACTCATAACATATGTCGAGTCGAAAATGCTTTATTCATCATGGCTCAGTTGAGTTTTGTTCCATATCAATTATTTATAGCATTATAATATAAGCAGCTTATTATAAGCTGAAGAGGGTCGAAAGTCTGAACGTTGAAGACATTTATAGCAAAAATTGTTTGGAGATATGTACTTCGAATTGATAGCAGAACATGTTCCAACAATTTCTACAAATGTTGTCTGTTTATCTGTTAACGCTCATCATGCAAAACAGCTGAACACCATGATTTTCAGTATGTAGGTATTATGAAGTGTTAGAAGTGTCACAGGCTACTTTTTATCCAGAAATAATGCGAGCGAAGCCGCGGGCGTCCACTAGTTATACTCTATAAGACAAACATATCAAATATAACGTCGAGTATGCTGATCAGTTTGAGGTAGTACCTCGGCCGCTCGTCATCCGCTTTACTGCGGGACACAGTCTCTCGAGCGCGCTTCTCGGGCTCTGAAATAACATAGAAAAAGATAATTAGTGTTAATAATCAAATAGATATTACATATTATGTATTTTACCTGTAACAGATCGAGATAATGTCACCTATAGATATATGTATATACAAAATGCCCTTTAAAAGTGGCATTTCCAAAAATCCTTAGCCTATGTCACAACATCTACCTTCATTCCAAATTTCAGCCCAATCTGTCCAGTGGTTTGGGCTGTGTGTTGATAGATCACCATATTAGTCAGTCAGTCAGTCAGTCACCTTTGAGTTTTATACATAGAATAGATTGTATGGATTTTCCATTGTAGTATTATTATCTATATTCTATCTTTATTTTCCATACAGAAACCTTCTTTCAAACTATAAAACCGACGAAGTTGGTGATGTCTTTGTTTAGATCAACGGAAGACCAGCGCTGATTGCTTCCAGTAATCAGCATTATGCTGAGTTGGGGCTGTGTTGGGCACACTTATTTATTTATTTGTTGTATATATGTGTGTATGTATATTTTGGAAATCTGTCTCAATAAATGTTTTTCTATTTTCTATTGTTTTTTAGATTTCTACAATATGAAATTTAATACTAATGTAGGTACTGAACTTTTCTGTTACCTACTGAGATTTACTATGAAACAATTTGTATATGAATTATACACAGGATACAGCAACCTAAAGAAGTTTCTCGAGCTGCTTACCATTGTGCAGTGTCCGCTGGTAGAGCTGCGCGTGCTGCTGCAGCGAGCTGCTCTGCAGGTACACCTGGATGCTGTACTCCGACAGGGAGGAGGACCAGTGACCAAACACCCCTATACCTGGGACAGGAGATAATAGGGTCTATTAAGCATCTACTAGCTCCAGAATACTGATAATACAGGTGTTACACCTATGCACTCCGGTCACTCGTGGCACCTTCCGGTTTTTAATAGTGCCAGATTAGTAAGATCTAAATTTATTTTTACTAGATCTAAACCTACAAACTTATTTTCATTTAGTTTGGATTGACCTAGTTGCGTTATTGTGATAAGCAACAAGAAATCATGAAATACATTGCATTGATTTGTAAATAGCAATAAATATATTCATAAAAAAATATGCATTATCTGCTTGCTTATATTTCAACCTTACCAACAGGATGAAAGTTATTAAACTTCTTAATAGCCTTTAGCTTTATCAACTGTCACTATAATAAAAACTCACACAAAGCTTTTTTTCACAGGATAGGTTCACAGAAGCCATTTAAGTTGAAGTTAACAGGATAGATTTACATTTGACTACAGCCTGCTTGATGTTATTGCTGCAGCCTTTTTTTTTTTCTTGGCCCAGGAAAACCTATTACAGGTACCACCCAAACCCCGGGGAGGGTGGTTGGTTATGTGGGAGTCTCCGCCCCACTCCATAAGGGCGGCATACCCACTAAAAACCTGGGGTGTTCCACCTCCGCATCGTTGGTCCAGGGCCACGAGAGCGCGATGCATACATCCGCAGCCCTGGTGATGCTGGCCCGGCATCGGACCCGCCTCGGGGAGCTTCAGCTCAACCCTCAATGGGCGACGTGTCAGAACACGGGACACGTCGTGCATCCTGTGGGGACTTATTCTAGGGCAACAGGTTCCCCGACCTGCCACCCAGAGCCCCCAGGAGTCAGGCAGTCGCACGCCAAAGTGGGCGCCCTCCTCCAATGCGCCCTCTGCGCACTCCTCTCGCCTCTCGGCGACCACCTCGGGTGCTCTGAACGAGCACCCAGCTCCGCCGGCACCGCGAGGTGCGGCGAGATCCACGCCCCGGGCCCTACACCAGCCCTCTCCAAGGAGAGGTAAAAGCGAGGGCCCCCACTCGATCGGACATTTGGACACAGGCTAGCAAGATCCACCGGACTGTGGAAGTTACTAACCTGTGGACGGGGTGCACCAGGTTTCCCCAACTAACCCCAAATCCCCATATGGAGAGATGAAATTAGTTGTGCTTACCCAACGTGAAGGTAGTCCGATCCGCGCACCCCTATTGCTGCAGCCTAGCGTGTAACACACTTACCTAGAACATACCTGACATACCTAGAAGGGCCAGCTATCTCCAAAGTGAGAGTGAATCACTTCTTATTGGATAAGCACACTCCATCTTAAGCCATAGCCTTTGTTTACCATCAGGCAAAGTATGGAATCTGTTTTAGTTAAAAAAACTATTAACTTCTTCTTCTTATTGAATGAGAGTGACCAACTCTGGTGTCAAGAGTTAATCAAGCCACCCTGAGGGCCTCTGACATGGCTTAACGACTACCATACTAGACAAACACCCGGGACCTACAATTTAAAGTGTCACCCGACCCAAGGAAGCACACAAAATGCGTCAACTTTTGCTTAACATTGGTAATAGCATGTGATTGCCTCTGCTAGCTGAGCTATGGGTGCTTCAACTATTAACTTTAACTTACCAATAGGTCGAGGGAAGTCTGGTGGTATGTTTACTATATCATTGCCACACGTTGCTGAGCTGAAGTTGTTCTTGTCCACTTCATAGCTTGGCCTGAAAGTAAATTATAACAATTTGGGCTGCTGCATTGTCTTCGTATGTGAGTGTCGAGAGTTCATATCGCCGGGCCTCTGACAACAGAGTAACCAGGCTCAAAAGGACACACCCCATAGATAGATAGATAATGATTTTTTGATAGTTTGCGAAATATGTCTATAAAGAGTAATATAGTATATAGAGAGCAACTCTAAAAGTTATGAAAGAAAAAATAGGCTATATGGTGCTGTGTGAAATGACCTGAAATGTCCATATAAATATACTTTACAGAAGCCTCTTAAGAAAAGCAGTTTAATACATGTTATCTATTAGCTTTGGGTCCTACCATATGTGAATCAAAATGTAGAATTTGTAAAAATATAAGAAGGGAATTAGGTTATACATAGCTATACAATATTCTAATTTTAAAGCTATTTTTGAGTATTTGCTGACACAAACCTGACTGTATCTGAAACATAAAGGTCCGCGTCTCCTGTTAAAGACGTTAATTCAACCACTAACGTTCCTGTATGTCCCAATTGCCAATAAGAAAAGTTACCAGCTCCAACCGCCCCAACAACCGTGTCTAAAAGCACTTTGTCGTTATTAATTTGCACATATCCAGATAGCAAAGAAGAGATGGTGGACATAAATATTATTCCCAATAACAATAAAATGAATTCACGGCGCATTTTTCCGTAATAATTGGTTTTTGTTTTGTAAATATTTCAAAATATCAAAAATGTTGCGAAACTGGAGTTGACGTTGATTGACAAAAATGTAGTTGACATTTGACGTATAGTTTTTTTTTTATATTTTCAGTTTAATACAACAAAATTTGTTATCCATCGATGCCAAAAAGAAAGACAACAGTAGTTTAACCCTAAAATACCTACATTATATTATTTTATAGAAAAAATATATTATATAGATCCAGATTTGCAACGTTATTAAATAAAATATTTAATACTAATACTGTCTTAAACAGTGTAATGAGGCTCATTTCATCAGCTCGTAAAGCCCACCGCAGGACTCTTATTAGTTTGTGACTGCAGACACAGAATACTGAGACACATACACACTTTGTATTCAGGTACTTTGTATGGTACAGGGCAAAATCGTCTTCCTAAACATACCTACCAACATTCCCTGTTTTGTTCTTAAATCTGCTTAACTAAGTCTAGCTACCGTCTTCCTAAGTTCTCCTAACAAGACATAGAAACCAGTCTATTATTAATTTGCCCTATCTCCATTCATTTACTCGACTAGGTATCATTCAATTAAAATATTGTGGAAATACCATATAGAAAGGTTTTTACAATGAGGTGAATGTACTGATTGTAATCTGTTAATCCATCGGAATCGATATTTTCATGATAAATTTTAGGCATCGTGTTTTTTAATAACAGCTGTAAAAATTTTGAAGAATTTTATTTTTGTTAATAAAAACATACGATAAGTGACGCGACTATCTAATCAAAGTTGAATCAAAGATAGTGAATTGTGTTGTGACGCATAAGTCAAAATTCTCATATGAAAACACAAAAACATTTTAGAGATTTTGAATTTGGTATGAACAATGAGTAAATTACGTTACTAACTTCGAGTAAGTACTTCGTACTTCTTTATTATGTAGTGTAGGTACTACCAAAGAGGGTTTACTAAGTGCATATAAAACATCATTGATCATTCATCATCATACCTCAGTTTATATAGAAGAACAGTGGGCACTACAAGATTATTTCAAACTTGTATATACCTACCTACATATCGTTGTCATTTATATTCCAGTCTCTTCTAGACAAATGTTTAAATGATGGAAGGAAACTATCTGACATTCAAAATTATGTACTTTTTTAAATTGATATTATCATAATATGTGAAAAGCTATCTCTAGTATCGAGAATATTATAGCTTATTTAACTTTAAACAAACGATGTCTAGGCTCCGCTAGCTGAGCTAAATTTGAAAGGAAGACATAATACATAAAGAACTCATATACAATCATGATATCTCGTCTACCTGACTCAGTCAACTTTGTATACAAACATCTTCTCCAAGTCAAGTCCCCGTTATTTAACTATTTTTAATATCCGAACAGTCAGGTAGCTCCCACGCTCAGCTGTGGCATTCCCTCTGACCTCTCCCTCACTCTCTCTTGCTAGAGAGAGAAAATAACATACAGCTGTTTACTTTTTTTGGTCATATTCGAAACAGGTTTGGGTCGACAGATGTTTTTCTTACGAAAATTGTCTGGAATATAGGGCCTGCGTTTTCTTTGTTCTTTTTAAATAATATATGATTATTACGCAGGATCTTGAGATTTTCAAAACGGATGTTGAAAAGAAAAAAAGATTTATAAAAATCCTGAGTAACAGATTTTTTTAATAATAGGTAAATAAAAATGTTACAGTTTCTTTTCTACACATATTAACTACGTATAGAACAAGTAAAAATAGGTAAAATGAAACTTCAGCTATCAGTAGCGTTTTCCGGCAAAATATTGCCGGAAACCGCTACGTCAGCAAGAATTGTCATTTATAATTATTTACTTACGGTATAAATTAGATTAAATTGTGTTTCATAGGTATTTTACTAACTAGCTACACTGGTAATCACATCTATTTAGCTGCATCAATACACTTCACCCTATCATACTATACTAATATTATAAAACCTAAGTTTGTCCATATGTATGTGTGTTTGTTACTTTACGCTCAAATAGCTGAACCAATTTAGATGAAATTTGGTATGGAAATAGATAAGACCCTGGGTTAATATAATGGCTAGTATAATACCTGATGACTGCGCGTAAAACCACGAAACGAAGCTAGTGTGCTACACAGGTAAATTAAATATCTTTGACCAAAACATCAATCCCAGTAATTTACGATTAAATATTATTTTGTAAACTGCGGTTACATAATCGTGTATACAAACAATATAACTGTAGTGATATGTATTTTTACGATATACTGGGTTACAAGTAGGTATGTTCTCATATTATGTAGTGAAACCATAAATCTCTAGAACTCTCCAGCGATCTTCAAAGTGAGAGTGAATCAGTTCTTATCGGGCAAGCGCGCTCCATCTTTAGGCCATAGCCTTTGCTTACCATCAAGCAAACCATGGCCAAGTGCAAACCCGTACTAGTTAAAAAAAATATTCAGGGATCTAATCTCGAGCCTACTTAAGGTACGCCGTAGATGTACTCGTAGCTCAACATCAGACGATCTATCTGTAGTCAAGGCTTTAGGTATAGGCTGCAGCAATGCTTAATATCAGGCAGGCTGTAGTCAAACGTAAACCTATCCAACGTAAAAAAAATTAAGTTGTATTTTGATGCGTTAGTTTCTAGTAACCCAGTATATACATACGTACAAAGTAGGTGCTATACGTCTGAAAAACAATGCTTTATGCCATATACGTACAATGAATCATACACATCATACACAATCACACAGTTACGTAAGTAACGATTGTGTTATGCCAGATCATCGTATTTCAATGTAAACAAAACAGTGTGTGGATAATCAGTAATCTGCATTATAAATAATATTCAAAAATATTATACTTTAGTACCATAATATACTTTTTCCTACAGTACTTTTTCCTCCTCGTATCGAATTCCTCGTTATTGCTAGTCATGCGTCCTCTGCAGAATTAATTCACTATTTCTTTCTTTCTTTTTTCATTTTATTCAAACCCAAACCAAAAAGCTCTACCAAAGTTCCGGTTTCCTGAGAATTAAGATCCTATTGGTTCTAATTTATATTAAATAGGACTCTTCTAGGCAAACGTGTTACATGTTAGACAAACGAGTTGGTTTACATAAAATAGTATGTAGTTAATTGAAACACAAGCCTATTAAGTCATAAAAGTGTGATTGTTTGGTCAATCTATGATTCACATCCGACAGCGTCGGTCAATTATATCTAATACTAAACTATGTGTTCTTCAATGTTAACACTCATACCTAACTAGAAAAAAAAGGATGCGGGAAAAGGGGTGAATAAGAATAACCCGTATGGGGTAAATGATTTGGAAATGTCAGCATGGGAGATATTAAAAGGATACGATCAATACGGCATATGGGATAGGGGTGTCTGATAAAAAACCGTGAAAAGCAATTTTGTTGTTCCACTGAGAAAGTAATTAAAGCAGGCGTTTTTTGTGAGTACCTACCTATATAGTTTTTACAATTATTACATTATAGTTTGGGTACACGGCTATTCTACTCTAACTACTCAGAATAGCTAGATATATTTACAGAGATAGTAGAAATCTAAAATGTACCTACCTACTTACTTTAATAACTTACCTGCATATTTACTATTATTAGTTAAGTAGCGTAGGTGTACCTCCTGTAGTTTACATGAAATCTAGCATATCGATTCGATGTAAAAACAGGACATACCTACCATAATTGACGATAAAGTACAATACATGTGCAACAATAGATTTACAAGAATTTAACGTAAATTACGAATTTAATAAATGAAATTAGCTAATGATGATCGATTCCGTGTGGTTAGAGACAATTCTAAGTTGGTAATGAAAAATATCACGCAATAATTCGTATGGGACGTGTTGTATGACACGTACACTTGATTTAATAAGATATTAAGAATGGAATTATTGATATTTACCCTAACATATTTTAAACATATATATAGGTATCTATACTTTTTCCCAATTTTTATGCAATAAAATAATATCTAATAAGAAATGGCATGACTGTTTTATGTCCTAATTTTAATAGAATCTCATGGTGTTATTTAAGGGTTAACTATTTTAAGAACTTTTTCGTTTTTGGCTCTGCATACGAATGATTTGCCATATTTCAAAAGTTTTATTTCATGGTATTAGAGGATAGTAAAATAGTGGGTAACTACCGTACAATTACCGTACTGCTAAATTGTGGAACTCCCTGCCTGACTCCCTGTTCCTCGCGGAATATAACCTTGCGATCTTCAAAGCGAGAGTGAATCGGTTCTTACTGGGTAAGCACGTTCCATCCTAGACCGTAATGATTGCTTACCATCAGGCGAATTGCGGTCAAGTGCAAACCCATTTATTGTAAAAAAAAAAAAAAAAAAATATACCTATATAAATAGTAGCAGAGTAGAAAGTAAAATATATGACACGGATGGAACCCTATAAATTGAGGTTGTTTACTGGTATCTAAGCAAAGGAAAATTACGAAATCACCTAATTAAGTCACAGCGGTAAATTGTACAACAATACTATAGATATAGAGACTGTCGATAACGCAAGTTAATTCAACAAAAACAAACACTGCATTATCGTACGATAGATACGAAAATAACATAGGCAGCCATTTTGTTAACAAAGCGGCTAAATTGCGTAATCCTAGCTACGTGTGCTAATTCTTTGTGTTTGCGACCAACCTCATTCGGTCGGTTTATAATTCAACCTCCTTGTTTTCGTCGATGGTTTTTTCAACGTTGCCACCCGATAAGTACTTGTGGTTAAAGCTTTGTATAGACGCCGCTTTTTAGTCGCTGATTATAATATTATTGTATGTTTCCGATTTTACATGAATTAATCTTTCATATATGACCAAAATTAGCACATCAATGAAACCTAGATTAGTAGTAATAAAATATTCACGTACCAATTATAAAAAATAAATTACTTGAATCTAAACCTTCTTATAAATATTATCTTTGCGGATTGTGCGAACTAGTTGAGTTTTACAACTCCAACCAATATTTTAGCGTCTAAGGAAGCGAATTTATTTATTTATTAGTTTTTTTTAATTATCTATGAAACCGACACATTTGTTAACGACATTAATTAACTTATAAGTTTAATTGTCATCATATATAGATAAACTACAGTAGGTTTCGTCCCACTGCTTTGTATGGGCCTCTCTCTCAATATGCCATTAGCTTCGATCTTGCGCCAGCCTCATCCAGGTTTGACCTGCAACAGATGTTATGTCGTTAGCCCAACTTTCAGCTGGACGCCCAACGATCCGGTGATTAATATTAGATTAGTACAACATTAATCACCTGTTACAAATCTCCTGAAACAAAGAAAATTATTTCATTTATTTCCCTTAACGATGTTATAGGGATGATAGGAACACTCTACGCATACCCTTTTCTTATACCCTGGAAAGTCTGTGACAAAAGTGTTTGTTGTTCTTTGTACTTATATTGAATAATAACTTTCTAGTACTAAGTAACTACTCAAAGAAGCTTACAAGTACGTAAGGGTATAATAATATCAGTATTGGATTTATAGGACACTATCAGAGTCCCATTGTGTAAATCGTGATGATTTGGGATAAAGCCTATATGTTAATCCAGGGTTTAAAATACCTTGTCTTTCCGACTTATGCAACATAGCCAGAAGGGAACCAACGACTGAGTGCCAGCACTGTAGGTATTGCGAAGACTCAGCACAACACACTTTGATGGAGTATCCAGCCTGGGCAAATGAGCGTAGAGAGCTGACTACAGTGGTGAGACTGGATGTCTTGCTTTCGGCTCTGGTCAAGGCTATGGTTGAAATAGTTATGGTTGAGAAAGAAATGGCTGAACGTGAGAGCGAGATCTCTAAAGATCTAGACATAAAGTGCAGGAGATCAGGGCGGCGAAAAAGGCTGTTTCACGCCGTTCTACGACCTCCATAACAGGAGCCTTGAGCAACGGTCTCTGGCCAGTTAACCAGTCCGCCGCTCGACAAGCACAGCCCTTGAGGTAATATAATGTTCATGCGTTTACATTAGGCCGGTGGATGAAGTCTCTCCAACTTCATCCACTCTAAGGCGAGTCGAGTTTACAGGACAAGCGTGGTTGTGGTTGCAGACGTGTAAAAAGTAGTTGCAGGTACACTGCAACTACGACACTCAGCGACTGGCGGAAGTGGAGTTTCAGTCGGTTGGAGCCCGACCTCACATATGTGTCTGTTTTGGATTTCCGTACTATAAAAAAAGGCTCTTGTATACCTCCTCTTAGATATAGTGAGATAAGTAGGATAAAAATATAAATTTACATGATATGATGCAGGAAAAGAATCGTGCCGTGTGTGGTTAGCTTTAAATCCCCACTGCTCAGCCGTCGACGCGCAGCCGCCATTACGACATAAATAGCGCGCGCCACGCCGACGTCACGTAGTCGAAATCGAGAGGTGAAGGTGCGAATAATGGAGAGGTGGCGTCCATATTGTGTGCTAAAAATCGATTGTCACCGGAGCTAGCAGCGCGACCGCCGACGATAGTCGTGAAAGTGAAGCAGTGAAGTGTTTCGACGTGTCATCCGAGTTGATCGACAGCGGCTCGAGGCCGACAGGCGGATCGCGAGCACGACCACCGCTCCCGTGCGACGGCGACCATCTTGTGAAACATCGCACGTAACGCGCACGCACGATAAGCGAACAGTCAAATCAAACTCAACTCACAAGCTCGAACCAACGTCGAGTGAAGGCCAGAGAGCGGCGTCGAGAAGCGAACATCGTCGGCGAAGTCGGGCGCTATGAACTGCCCGCAGCAAGGCCCGCGGAGCCGCAGACGGTCCAGCCGCACGCCGCTGCCCGCCCTGGCGCGGCG